>JAKGGE010000813.1:0-41250 GCA_023748175.1 Hoolock leuconedys | reverse complement strand
TCATATTTTATTTCACGTTTATTCTATTCTATTCATTCATTCTATTCTATTCTATAAGCATTGGCTTGTTTTATTTTATTCTTGTAAAATTAGGATACCTTGTTTGATTGTTGTGGGTAATAATGTCAATCTCATTTTATTTTTACCTGTTTGATTCTATTTTGTTCTATTCTATTCTATTAGCTCTTCATCTACTCTATTGCTCTATTCTGATCTATTCTGCCTATTGTAGTCTTATTTTATTCTATTCTATATTCTATTAGCCTCTATTCTTATTCCATTCTATTCTATTCTACTCATTCTAATTGTTCTGTTTTGTTCTTCTATTCTATCTATTTTGTTCTATTCTATTCTATGTAGTTCTATTAATTTATTTATTGTATTTCACTTCCTTCTCTACTTATTCTTACACTACTGTAATCTATTCTATTCTATTCGTTCTATTTGCATTTGCTTCTAATTTTATTTTTTTCGTGTTTCAACCTTGTCATTTCCCAGATAATGGGTGGCCGGGCAGAGGCGCCTCACTTCCCAGACAGGATGGGCGGCAGAGTAGCGCCTCACCACCCAGATGATAAGTGGCACCGCAGAGGCTCCTCACTTCCCAGATGGGGCGGCCAGGCAGAGGTGCTCCTCACTTCCCAGATGGGGCGGCCAGGCAGAGGTGCTCCTCACATCTTTCCTCGATGGTGGCCGGGCAGAGGCGCTCCTCACTTCCCAGATGGGGTGGCTGGGCAGAGGTGCTCCTCACTTCCCAGATGGGGTGGCTGGGCAGAGGCGCCTCCTCACTTCCCAGACAGTGGGTGGCTGGGCAGAGGCGCCTCAGCTCCAGGACCGGGAGGCCGGGCAGAGGCGCCTCACTTCCCAGACGCAAGCGCCGGCAGAGGCGCTTCCCACCTCCCGTGACCCATGGTGGCCGGGCAGAGGTGCTCTCACCCCCAGATGATGGGTGGCAGGGCAGGCGCCCTCAACTCCCAGACGATGAGCGGGCCGGGCAGAGGCGCCTTCTTTCCCCGCATCGCAGCCTGGCAGAGACACTTCCTCACTTCTTCCCAGAAGGGGCGGCTGGGCAGAGGCTCTCCTCACTTCTTCCCTTAAGGTGCGGCTGGGCAGAGGCCCTCCTCACTTCTTCCCAGACGGGCGGCCGGGCAGAGGCGCCTCCTCACTTTCCCAGACGGTGCGGGCGGGCAGAGGCCCTCCTCACTTCCCAGACGTGGTGGCCGGGCAGAGGCGCTCCTCACTTCTTCCCAGCTGGGTGGTCGGGCAGAGGCCTCACTTCCCAGACGGGGCGGCAGGCAGAGGCGCTCCTAACTTCCCAGAGGGGGCGGCCGGGCAGAGGCACTCCTCACTTCCCAGACGGGATGGCACGGCAGAGGCGCTCCTCACTTCCCAGATGGGGCGGGCGGGCAGAGGCGCTCCTCACCTCCCACATGATGGGTGGCTGGGCAGAGGTGCTCTCACTTTTCCCTCAAGCATGGTTTTTCTCGGCAGGTGCTCCTCACTTCTTCCCAGACGGGGAGGCTGGCAGAGGCGCCTCACTTCTTCCAGATCGGGTGCGGGTGAGCAGAGGCGCTCCTCACTTCCCAGATGGGGTGGCCAGGCAGAGGCGCCTCACTTCCCAGACGGGCGGCCGGGCAGAGGCACTCCTCACCTCCCAGACAATGGGTGGCCGGGCAGAGGCGCCTCACTTCCCAGACAGGATGGCCAGGCAGAGGCGCCTCACTTCTTCCCAGACGGGCGGCCGGGCAGAGGCGCCTCCTCACCTCCCAGATGGGTGGCCGGGCAGAGGCGCCTCACTTCCCAGACGATGGGTGGCCGGGCAGAGGCGCCCTCACCTCCCAGAAGATTGGTGGCCAGGCCAGAGGGGCGCCTCACTTCCCAGACGATGGGTGGCTGGGCAGAAGCTCTCTCGCCGCCCCCAGATGGGGCGGCCGGGCAGAGGCGCTCCTCAATTCTTTCCGGATGGGGCAGCCGGGCAGAGGCGCTCCTCACTTCCCAGACGGGGCAGCCGTGCAGAGGCGCTCCTCACTTCCTCCCAGACGTGGTGGCCGGGCAGAGGCGCTCCTCACTTTCCAGACAGGATGGCCAGGCAGAGGCTCCTCACTTCCCAGACGATGGGTGGCCGGGCAGAGGCGCTCCTCACCTCCCAGATGATTTGTGGCCGGGCAGAGGCGCTTCCTAACTACCTGTGATGGGGCGGCCGGGCAGAGGCGCCTCACTTCCCTGTGATGAGGCGTCGGCAGAGGCGCCTCCTCACTTCCCAGACGATGGTGTTCGGCAGAGGCGCCTCACTTCCCAGACGATGGGTGGCCGGGCAGGCGCCTCACTTCCCAGACGATGGTTGGCCGGGCAGAGGCGCCTCCTCACCTCCCAGACGGTGGTGGCTGAGCAGAGGTGCTCTCTACCTCTGGTGACGAAGCGGCCAGGCAGAGGCGCTCCTCATTTCCCAGAAGATGGGCGGTGGGGCAGAGGCGCTCCTCAATTCCAAGATGGTGGTTGGTCGGGCAGAAGCGCTCCTCCTTCCCAGATGGGGCGGCCGGGCAGAGGCGCTCCTCACTTCTCGAACGGGGCGGCTGGGCAGGGTTCCTCCTCACCTCCCAGACGATGGGTGCCCGGGCAGAGGCGCCTCCTCACCCTCCCCAGATCTATGCGGGCCGGCAGAGGCGCCTCACCTCCCAGACGATGGGTGGCCGGGCAGAGGCGCTTCCTCACGCCCCAGACAGGATGGCCAGGCAGAGGCGCCTCCTCACTTCCCAGACGATGGGTGGCCGGGCAGAGGCGCCTCCTCACCTCCCAGACAATGGGTGGTCGTGCAGAGGCGCTCCTCACTTCCCAGACGTGGGTGGCCGGGCAGAGGCAATCCTCACTTCTTCCCAGACGGGGTGGCCGGGCAGAGGCGCATCCTCACTTCTTCCCAGAAGAGGTGGTAGGGCAGAGGCTCTCCTAACTTCCTCCCAGAGGGGGCAGCCGGGCAGAGGAGCTCCTCACTTCCCAGACGATGGGTGCCCGGGCAGAGGCGCTCCTCACTTCCCAGACGATGGTGCCCGGGCAGAGGCCCTCCTCACTTCCCCGGATGATGGGTGGCCAGGCAGAGGCGCCTCACTTCCCAGACGGTGGGTGGCTGAGCAGAGGTGCTCCTCACCTCCCAGACGATGGGTGGTCGGGCAGAGGCGCTCCTCACCTCCCAGATGATTTGTGGCCGGGCAGAGGCGCTTCCTAACTACCTGTGATGGGGCGGCCGGGCAGAGGCGCTTCACTTCCCTGTGATGAGGCGTCGGCAGAGGCGCCTCCTCACTTCCCAGACGATGGTGTTCGGCAGAGGCGCCTCACTTCCCAGACGATGGTGCTCTTCGGCAGAGGCCCTCCTCACTTCCCCGGATGATGGGTGGCCAGGCAGAGGCGCCTCACTTCCCAGATGATGGGTGGCCAGGCAGAGGCGCCTCACTTCCCAGATGGGGCGGCCGGGCAGAGGCGCCTCACTTCCCAGACGGGTGGCTGGGCAGAGGCGCCTCACTTCCCAGATGATGGGTGGCCGGGCAGAGGCGCCCTCACTTCCCAGATGATGGGTGGCTGGGCAGAGGCGCCCTCACTTCCCAGATGGGGCGGCCGGGCAGAGGCGCCTCACTTCCCAGATGATGGGTGGCCAGGCAGAGGCGCCCTCGCTTCCCAGAAGATTGGTGGCCAGGCAGAGGCGCCTCACCTCCCAGACAGGGTGGCCGGGCAGAGGCGCCTCACTTTCCTGACGGGCAGCCGGGCAGAGGCGCCTCCTCACTTCCCAGACGGGTGGCCGGGCAGAGGCGCCTCCTCATCTCCCAGACGATGGGTGGCCGGGCAGAGGCTCTCCTCATTTCCCAGACGATGGGTGGCCGGGCAGAGGCGCCTCACTTCCCCGACAGGATGGCCGGGCAGAGGCGCTCTCCCCTCCCCAGACGATGGGTGGCCGGGCAGAGGCGCTCCTCACCTCCCAGACGATGGGTGGCCGGCAGAGGCGCCGTCACTTCCCAGACGGGATGGCCGGGCAGAGGCGCACCTCACTTCCCCAGACGATGGGTGGCCGGGCAGAGGCACTCCTCCTCATTTCAGACGATGGTGGCCGGGCAGAGACGCCCTCACCTCCCCAGACGATGGGTGGACGGGCAGAGGTGCTCCTCACTTCCCAGAAGGGGCGGCCGGGCAGAGGCACTCCTCACTTCCCAGAGGGGTGGCCGGGCAGAGGCTCTCCTCACCTCCCCAGACGATGGGTGGCCGGGCAGAGGTGCTCCTCACCTCCCCAGACGATGGGTGGCCGGGCAGAGGCGCCCTCACCTCCCCAGACGATGGGTGGCCGGGCAGAGGCCTCACCTGCCAGACGATGGGTGGACGGGCAGAGGCTCTCCTCACCTCCCCAGACGATGGGTGGCCGGCAGAGGCGGTCCTCACTTCCCAGACAGGATGGCCGGGCAGAGGCGCTCCTCACTTCCCAGCGATGGGGTGGCTGGGCAGAGGCTCTCCTCACCTCCCAAACGATAGGTGGCCGGGCAGAGGTGCTCCTCACTTCCCAAACGGGCGGCCGGGCAGAGTAAGCCTCAACTCCTGTGATGGTGGGTGGTCGGGCAGAGGCGCCTCACTTCCCAGAAGGGGCGGCCGGGCAGAGGCCTCGCTTCCCAGAAGGGGTAGCCGGGCAGAGGACCTCCCCTCTCCCAAACGGGGTGGCCGGGCAGGGGCACTCCTCACTCCCCGATGGGGCCGGTAGAGGCCTCACCTGTGATGATGGGTGGCCGGGCAGAGGCTCCTCACTTCCTCCCAGACTCCTGGGTGGCCGGGCAGGAGTTTCCCTCACTTCCTCCCCTGATGGGGCGGCCGGGCAGAGGCGCCCCTCACCTGCCAAACGATGGGTGGCCCGGAAGAGGCGATCCTCACTTCCCTGATGAGGCAGCCGTGCAGAGGCGCTCCTCACTTCCCAGACTATGGTCAGCCGGGAGACAGCGCCTCCTTATTTCCAGACCATGGGTGGCCGGGCAGAGGCGCCTCATTTCAGATGATGGGTGGCAGGGCAGAGGCCTCACCTCCCAGACGATGGGTGGCCGGCAGAGGCGCCCTCACCTCCCAGACGATGGTGGCCGGGCAGAGGTGCCTCATTTCCCAGACCCATGGGTGGTCGGGCAGAGGCGCCTCCCTCACCTCCCAGACGATGGGTGGCCAGGCAGAGGCTCCTCACCCCAGACGATGGGTGGCCGGGCAGAGGCGCTCCTCACTTCTTCCGAGATGGGGTGGCCGGGCAGAGGCCCTAATCACATCCTCCCAGAAGTGGTGTCCGGGCAGAGGTGCTCCTCACCTCCCAGACGATGGATGGCCGGGCAGAGGCGCTCTTCAGTTCCCAGACGCATGGGTGGTCGGGCACAGGCGCTCCTCACTTCCCAGATGATGGGTGGCCGGGCAGAGGCGCCCTCACCTCCCAGACGATGGGTGGCCGGGCAGAGGCGCCTTTCTACTTCTGCATTCTATGGTGGCTGGGCAGAGTCGCTCCTCACATCCCCGACGGGGTGGTCGGGCAGAGGCGCTCCTCATCCTCGACCGGGCGCCCGGGCAGAGGCGTTCCTCATTTCCCACACGATGGGTGGCCGGGCACAGGCCCTCCTCACTTCCCAAACGGGGCGGCCGGGCAGAGGCACTCTCACTTCCCAGACGGGGACCGGGCAGAGGCGCCTCCTCACATCCCAGACGGGAGGCCGGGCAGAGGCTTCCTCACTTCTTTCCCCGACAGGGCGGCAGGGCAGGTGCCTCACTTACATCGACGGGCCGGGCAGAGGCGCTTCCTCACCTCCCAGACGCATGGGTGGCCGGGCAGAGGCGCCCTCACCTCCCAGATGATGGGTGGCCGGGCAGAGGCGCCCTCACCTCCCAGACGATGGGTGGCCAGGCAGAGGCGCCTCCTCACCTCCCAGACGATGGGTGGCTGGCAGAGGCGCTTCCTCACCTCCCAGACGCATGGGTGGCCGGGCAGAGCCGCTCCTCACTTCCCAGACGATGGGTGGCCGGGCAGAGGCGCTCCTCATTTCCCAGACGGGGGGACCGGGCAGAGGCGCTCTTGACTTCCCAGACGTGGCTGCCAGGCAGAGGCGCTCCACACCTCCTAGACGATCGGTGGCAGGGCAGAAGTGCTCCACACCTCCCAGACGATTGGTGGATGAGCAGAGGCGCTACTCACCTCCCAGATGATGGGTGGCCGGGCAGAGGCGCCTCCTCACCTCCCAGACGCATGGGTGGCCGGGCAGAGGCGCCTCACCTCCCAGACGCATGGGTGGCCGGGCAGAGGCGCCTCACCTCCCAGACGATGGGTGGCCGGGCAGAGGCGCTTCCTCACCTCCCAGACTATGTAATGGACGGGCAGAGGCGCCTCACCTCCCAGACGCATGGGTGGCCGGGCAGAGGTGCTCCACACCTCCCCAGACGCATGGGAGGCCGGGCAGAGGCTCTCCTCACTTCTCTGACTATGGGTGGCCGGGCAGAGGCGCTACTCACCTCCCAGACTGGGCGGCCGGGCAGAGGCGCACCCCAGTTCCCAGATGCTGGGTGGCCGGGCAGAGGTAATCCTCACTTCCTCCCAGACGGTGTGGCCAGGAAGAAAGTGGCTCCTCACTCTCCGCCCTGACGGGAATGCCGGCAGAGGCGCTCCTCAACTCCCCAGACGTTGGGTGAAGCTGGGCAGAGGCGCCCTCACTTCCTGCATTGCGATGGCCAGGCAGAGGCCCTCCTCCCCTTCCCCAGACCATGGGCGCCGGGCAAAGGCAATTCCCTCATTTCCCCAGACGATGGGTGGATGGACAGAGGGGGCGCTCCTCATTTCCCAGACAATGTTTGGCCGCAGAGGCGCCTCCTCCTAATTTCCCCAGACGATGGGTGGCCTGGCAGAGGCGCCTCCTACTATCCTGCAGGACGCATGGGTGGCCGGGCAGAGGCGGCCCACTTCCCAACTGGGCTGGCCGGGCAGAGGCGCTCGTCATTTCCCAGACGGGGCAGCTGGGCAGAAGCGCTCCTGACTGCCCAGAAGAGGCTGCCGGGCAGAGGCGCTCCTCACCTCCCAGATGATGGGTTATCGGGCAGAGGTTCTCCTCACCTCCCAGACGATGGGTGGACGGGCAGAGGCTCTCCTCACCTCCCAGAGGATGGGTGGCCGGGCAGAGGTGCTCCTCACTTCCCAGTCGGGATGGCCGGGCAGAGGCGCTCCTCACTTCTTCCCATTAGGGTGGCCGGGCAGAGGCGCTCCTCAATTCCCAGATGGTGGGTGGTCGGGCAGAGGCTCTCCTCACTTCCCAGACGGAGCGGCCGGGCAGAGGCACTACTGACTTCCCAGACGGGGTGGCCGGGCAGAGGCGCTCCTCAATTCCCAGTCGATGGGCGGACGGGCAGAGGTGCTCCTCACTTCCCAGACGCATGGGTGGCCGGCAGAGGCGCCTCATTTCCCCAGACGGTGGGTGGCCGGGCAGAGGCTCTCCTCACTTCCCAGACGATGGTGGTCGGGTGAGGCGCCTCACTTCCCAGACGATGGGTGGCTGGGCAGAGGCGCCTCACCTCCCAGACGGTGGGTGGCCGGGCAGAGGTGCTCCTCACCTCCCAGACGATGGGTGGCCGGGGCAGAGGCGCTCCTCGCCTCCCAGACGATGGGTGGCTGGGCAGAGGCGCTCCTCATTTCCCAGACGATGGGTGGCCGGGCAGAGGCGCGCCTCACTTCCCAAACGTGGCGGCCAGGCAGAGGCTCTCCTCACTTCCCAGACGGGGCAGCTGGGTAGAGGCGCTACTGACTTCCCAGACGAGGCTGCCGGGCAGAGGCGCTCCTCACCTCCCAGATGATGGGGGATCGGGCAGAGGCGCTCCTCAGCTCCCAGACGATGGTGACGCAGAAGCTCTCCTCACTCTAAGATAATGGGTGAACGGGCAGAGGTGCTCCTCACTTCCCAGACGGTGGGTGGCCGGGCAGAGGCGCTCCTCACATCCCAGATGGGGCCGCCGGACAGAAGTGCTCCTCACTTCTTCCCAGATGGGGCGGCCGGGCCGCAGGCCTCACTTCTTCCCAGAACGGGTGTCCGGCACAGCGCCTCACTTCTTTTCCCATACGGTGTGGCTGCGGCAGAGGCGCCTTCTCCTCACTTTCACAGAGGTGGTACGGGCAGAGGCGCTCCCTCATCTCTCAGACGCATGGGTGGCCGGCAGAGGCGCCTCACCTCCCAGATGATGGGTGACAGGGCAGAGGTGCTCCCCACTCCCAGACGGTGGGTGGCCGGGCAGAGGCGCCTCAAACTCCAGATGGGGCGGCCGGGCAGAGGCACTCCTCACTTCTTCCCAGACGGGGCGGCCGGGCAGAGGCGCTCCTCACTTTTCCTAGATGGGGTGGCCGGCAGAGGCTCTCCTCACTTCCTCCCAGACGTTTTGGCCGGGAAGAGTCGCTCCTCACTTCCTCCCTGACGGGGAGGCCGGCAGAGGCACTCCTCGCCTCCTAGACAATGGGTGGACGGACAGAGGCGCTCCTCAATTCCGAGACGATGGGTGGCCAGGCAGAGGCACTCCTCACTTCCCAGAAGATTTGTGGCCGGCAGAGGCGCTCCTCATTTGCTAGACGATGGGTGGCCGGGCAGAGGCGCTCCTCATATCCCAGACGATGGGTTGCTGGGCAGAGGCGCACCACACTTCCCAAACCAGGCGGCTGGGAAGAGGCGCTCGTCACTTCCCAGATGGGGCGGCTGTGCAGAAGCGCTCATGACTTCCCAGACGAGGCTGCCGGTAGAGGCGCCTCACCTCCCAGATGATAAAGTTATCGGCAGAAGCCTCACCTCCCAGACTGGGTGGACGGTAGGCTCTCCTCACCCCAGATGGTGGGTGGTCAGCAGAGGGCGCCTCACCTCCCAGACGGCAGTGGCCGGGCAGAGCGCCTCACCTTCCCCAGACGCATGGGTGGCCGGGCAGGAGGCGCCTCCTCATTTCCCAGACGGTGGGTGGCCGGGCAGAGGTGCCCTCACTTCCCAGATTGGTCAGCCGCAGAGTACACCTCACTTTGCCAGATGGGGCACAGTCCGCAGGCACCTCACTTTCCCATTAGGCTGGCCGGGCAGAGGCGCCTTCACCCTGTGATGTTGGGTGGTCGGACAGGGGCTCTCCTCACTTCCCAGACGCGGGTCAGCCAGGCAGAGGAGCCTCACCCTCCCCACGCCGATGTGGTGGTGCTAGACGCCTCACCTCCAGACTATTGGTGGCTGGGCAGAGGCGCTCCTCACCTCCCAGACGATGGTTGGCCGGGCAGAGGCGCGCCTCATTTCCCAGACGGGGACCGGGCGAGGGCGCCTTTGGACTTCCCCAGACGCAAGGCCGGGCAGAGGCGCCTCACCCCCAGACGATGGTGGGATGGGCTGGAGGCGCCTCACCTCCCCAGACAAGGGGTGGTTACAGAGTACGCTTCCCACCACGCAGACGACAGGTCAAGCAGAAGGCCCCTCACTTCCCAGTCGATGGCCAGGCAGAGGCTTCCCTCACTTCCTCCAAGACGGGCGGTTGGGCAGAGGCGTTCCTCACCTCAGACGATGGGTGCCGGCAGAGGTACTCCTCACCAACAGACGAGGTGGCTGGGCAGAGGCACCCTCACTTCCCAGATGATGGTGCCCGGCAGAGGCGCCTCACTTCCCAGAATTATGTAGTGGTCGGGGAGAGGCGATCCGATTCCCAAAATGGACTGCCGGGCAGAGTAAGTGCTCCTCACTTCTTCTCAGACGCCGGGCCGGGTCGGTACGCCCTCACTCTCCCAGACGGGCGCAAGCCGGGCAGAGGCACCTCACCCCAGACGAGATGGTGGACGGGCAGAGGCTCTCCTCACCTCCTCAGAAGATGGGTGGACGGAAGAGTGGGCGCCTCAGTTCCCCAGATGGTGGGTGGTCGGGCAGAGTAAGGCCCTCCTCGTGCCCAGATGTAAATGCCCGAAGAGGCTTATCCTCTTACTTATTCTAGACAGGGTATCCGGCCAGCGCCTCACTCCTCCCAGACGGGCGGCCGGCAGAGGCGCCTAATCAAATCCCAGGCTGGCGGGTGGCGTAGCAGAGGCGCCTCACATGCCAGGACGGGAGGCCGGGTAGAGGCGCCTCACTCTTCCAGATCGGGCTGTGGGCCGAGGCGCCCAACTCCTGGTATGGCGGGTGGCCAGGCGACGCCTCACATCCCAGACGGTAGGGACGGCAGAAGTGCTCCTCACTTCTTCCCAGACGGGGTGGTCCGGCAGAGGCTCTCCTCACTTCTTCACTGAAGGGGTTTCCTGGCAGAGGCGCTCCTCACTTCCTCCCAGATGGGCGGGCCGTCAGAGGCTCCTCCCACACGCAAACATGGGTGTGGCCGGGTAGAGGCGGCTCCTCTCCTCCCCCAGATGATGTGGGTGGCCGAGCAGAGGCGCTCCTCACTTCCCAGATGATGTGTGGCCAGGGAGATGCGCTCCTCTCCTCCCAGACGATGGGTGGCCGGGCATAGGTGCTCCTCACCTCCCAGACGGAGCGGCCGGGCAGAGGCGCTCACCACGTCCGAGACGGTGGGTGTCCCGGCAGAGGCGCTCCTCAGCTCCCAGACGGGCTGCTGGGTCACAGGCCTCCCCAGACGATGGGTGTCCGGGCAGAAGCGCACCCCACTTCCCAAAATGGGCGGCCAGGCAGAGGCGCTCCTCACTTCTCAGACAGGGCGGCTGGGCAGAGGCACTACTGACTTCGCAGACGGGTTTACCGGGCAGGTTCGCTCCTCACTTCCCAGACGATGGGTGGCCGGACACAGGCGATCCTCACTTCCCAGACGAGGCGGCTGGACATAGGCGCTCCTCACTTCCCAGAAGATGGGTGGCCGGATGGTGAGGCCTCATTTCCTCAGATGATGGGTGGCCGGGCAGAGGCGCCTCATATCTCCAGACGATGGGTTGCTGGGCAGAGGCGCACTCACTTCCCAAACGGGCGGCCGTGGGCAGAGGCGCCTCACTTCCCAGACGGGGCGGCTGGGCAGAAGCGCTCCTGACTTCCCAGAAGAGGCTGCCGGGCAGAGGCCCTCCTCACCTGGGACAAGATCGGGCCGAGGCGCCTCTCACTCCCAGACGGCTGCATGCAGAGGCTCTCCTCACCTCCCAGACGCATGGTGGCCGGGCAGAGGTGCTCCTCATTTCCCAGACGCAAGTGGCCGGGCAGAGGCACCTCACTTCCCAGATTGGTCGCCTCGGGCCGGGCAGAGGCACTCCTCACTTCCCAGAAGGGGCGGCCGGTATGCCCTCACTTTTCCCAGTCGGGTGGCCGGGGCACAGGTGCTCCTCACTTCTTCCCATTAGGTGGCCGGCAGAGGCTCCTCAATTCCCAGACGGTGGCTGGCAGAGGCTCTCTCACTTCCCATATGGAGCTGCCGGGCAGAGGCACCACTGGAATTCCCTGTAGCTTGTCAAGTAGAGTCAGCCCTCACCTCCCAGATGATGGGTGGTCGGGCAGAGGCGCCTCTCCTCCCAGACCTAAGGGTGGCTGGGCAGAGGCACTCCTCACTTCCCAGACCATGGGTGGACGGGCAGAGGCGCTCCTCACCTCCCAGACGATGGGTGGCCGGGCAGAGGCGATCACCTCCCAGACGATGGGTGGCTGGGCAGAGGCACGCCTCACCTCCCAGACGGGTGGCCGGGCAGAGGCGCCTCACCTCCCAGGCGATGGGTGGCCGGGCAGAGGCCTCCTCACCTCCCAGAAGATGGGTGGCTGGGCAGAGGCGCCTCCTCACCTCCCAGACGATGGGTGGTCGGGCAGAGGCGCCTCCTCACTTCCCAGATGATGGGTGGCCGGGCAGAGGCGCTCCTCACCTCCCAGACGATGGGTGGCCGGGCAGAGGCGCTCCTCACCTCCCAGAAGATGGGTGGCTGGGCAGAGGCGCCTCACTTCCCAGACGATGGGTGGCCGGCAGAGGCGCCTCACTTCCCAGACGGGTGGCCGGGCAGAGGCGCTCCTCACCTCCCAGACCATGGGTGGCCAGGCAGAGGCGCCTCACTTCCCAGACGATGGTGGACGGGCAGAGGCGCCTCCTCACCTCCCAGAAGATGGGTGGCTGGGCAGAGGCGCCTCACCTCCCAGATGATGGGTGTCCGGCAGAGGCGCGCACCTCACTTCCCAGACCATGGGTGGCCAGGCAGAGGCGCTCCTCACCTCCCAGAAGATGGGTGGCCGGGCAGAGGCGCCTCACCTCCCAGACGCATGGGTGGTCGGGCAGAGGCGCTCCTCACCTCCCAGATGATGGGTGGCCGGGCAGAGGCGCCTCCTCACTTCCCAGACTCCATGGGTGGTCGGGCAGAGGCGCCCTCACCTCCCAGAAGATGGGTGGCCGGGCAGAGGCGCTCCTCACTTCCCAGACGGGGTGGACGGGCAGAGGCGCTCCTCACTTCCCAGACGATGGGTGGCCGGGCAGAGGCGCCTCACTTCCCAGACGATGGGTGGCCGGGCAGAGGCGCTCCTCACCTCCCAGATGATGGGTGGCCGGGCAGAGGCGCTCCTCACTTCCCAGACGCATGGGTGGCCGGGCAGAGGCGCCTTACTTCCCAGACGATGGGTGGCCGGGCAGAGGCGCTCCTCACTTCCCAGACGGTGGGTGGTCGGGCAGAGGCGCCTCACTTCCCAGACGATGGGTGGCCGGGCAGAGGCGCCTCACCTCCCAGAAGATGGGTGGCCGGCAGAGGCGCCTCACCTCCCAGACGGTGGGTGGTCGGGCAGAGGCGCCTCACTTCCCGGACGATGGGTGGCCGGGCAGAGGCCCTCCTCACTTCTTCCCAGACGGGAGGCTGGGCAGAGGCTCTCCTCACTTCCCAGACGATGGGTGGCTGGGCAGAGGCGCTCCTTCTTTCACAGACGATGGGTGGCCCGGGCAGAGGCGCTCCTCACCTCCCAGAAGATGGGTGGCCGGGCAGAGGCGCAACTCACCTCCCAGATGATGGTGGTCGGCAGAGGCGCCTCACTTCCCAGACGATGGGTGGTCGGGCAGAGGCGCCTCACTTCCCAGACGATGGGTGGTCGGGCAGAGGCGCCTCACTTCCCAGACGATGGGTGGTCGGGCAGAGGCGCCTCACTTCCCAGACGGGAGGCTGGGCAGAGGCTCCTCACTTCCCAGACGGAGAGGCTGGGCAGAGGCGCTCCTCACCTCCTGTGATGATGGGTGGCCGGGCAGAGGCTCTCCTCACCTCCCAGACGATGGGTGGCCAGGCAGAGGTGCTCCTCACTTCCCAGATGATGGGAGGCTGGGCAGAGGCGCCTCACTTCCCAGATGATGGGTGGCCGGGCAGAGGCGCCTCACCTCCCAGACGGTGGGTGGCCGGGCAGAGGCGCTCCTCACCTCCCAGACCATGGGTGGCCGGGCAGAGGCGCCCTCACCTCCCAGACCATGGGTGGCCGGGCAGAGGCGCTCCTCACTTCCTCCCAGACGGGAGGCTGGGCAGAGGCGCTCCTCACTTCTTCCCAGACGGGTGGCCGGGCAGAGGCGCTACTCACCTCCCAGATGATGGGTGGGCGGGCAGAGGCTCTCCTCACCTCCCAGAAGATGGGTGGAAGGGCAGAGGCGCTCCTCACATCCCAGACGGTGGGTGGTCGGGCAGAGGCGCCTCACTTCCCAGACGATGGGTGGCCGGGCAGAGGCGCTCCTCACTTCCCAGACGGGGTGGACGGGCAGAGGCGCTCCTCAAATCCCAGATGGGGTGTCCGGGAGGCGCCTCACTTTTCCCGACGGGCGACAGGCAGAGGCGCTACTTCACTTCTTTTCCCTGGACGGGCTGGGTCGGGCAGAGTAAGCACTCACACTTCCTCCCAGACGGGTGGATGGGAAGAGGCGCCTCCTCCTCCCAGACCATGGCATAAGCAGAGGCCTCACCTCCCAGATGATGGGTGGCCGGGCAGAGTATGCCCTCACCTCCCAGGCGATGGGTGGCCTGGCATGCCGCCCTCACCTCCCAGACGCATGGGTGGTCAAGCAGAGGCGCCTCCTCACTTCCTCCCAGAGGGGGCGATTGGGCAGAGGCTCCTCATCTCTCAGACGATGGGTGGCTGGGCAGAGGCGCTTCTCACTTCCCAGACGGGCAGCCTGGCAGAGGCGCTCCTCACTTCCCAGAAGATGTGTGGCTGGAAAGAGGCGCTCCTTCTTTCACAGAAGATGGGTGGCCGGGCAAGGCGCCCTCACCCACAGACCGCGGGTGTCAAGCAGAGGCTCTCCCACTTCCTGTGATGGGAGGCTGGCCGGGCAGAGGCGCTTACTATTCCTAGACGGTGTTAATGTGGGCAGGCGCCTCCTCACCTCCCAGATGATGGGGTGGGTCGGGCAGAGGCCTCACCTCCCAGAAGATGGTGGACGGGCAGAGCGCCCCTCACTTCCCAGACGACAGTGGCCGGGCAGAGGCTCTCCTCACCTCCCAGACGATGGGTGGCCGGGCAGAGGCGCTCCTCACCTCCCAGACGGGGTGGCCAGGCAGAGGTGCTCCTCACCTCCCAGACGATGGGTGGCCGGGCAGAGGCGCTCCTCACCTCCCAGATGATGGGTGGTCGGGCAGAGGCGCCCTCACCTCCCAGAAGATGGGTGGCCGGGCAGAGGCTCCTCACCTCCCAGACGATGGGTGGCCGGGCAGAGGCTCTCCTCACCTCCCAGAAGATGGGTGGCCGGGCAGAGGCGCTCCTCACTTCCCAGATGATGGGTGGCCGGGCAGAGGTGCTCCTCACCTCCCAGGCGATGGGTGGCTGGGCAGAGGCGCCCCTCACCTCCCAGATGATGGGTGGTCGGGCAGAGGCTCTCCTCACCTCCCAGACGATGGGTGGCCGGGCAGAGGCGCCCTCACCCCAGACAGGGCGGACGGGCAGAGGCGCCTCACCTCCCAGACGCATGGGTGGCCGGGCAGAGGCTCTCCTCACTTCCCAGACGCATGGGTGGCCGGGCAGAGGCTCTCTCATTTCCCAGACGCATGGGTGGCCGGGCAGAGGCGCCCTCACCTCCCAGACGATGGGTGGACGGGCAGAGGCGCTCCTCACCTCCCAGATGATGCGTGGACGGGAAGAAGCGCTCCTCATTTCCCAGATGATGGGTGGCCGAGCAGAGGCGCCTCCTCACCTCCCAGACGATGGGTGGCCGGGCAGAGGCGCCTCACTTCCCAGACGACAGGTCGGCAGAGGCGCCTCACTTCCTCCCAGACGGGTGGCCGGGCAGAGGCGCCCTCACCTCCCAGACGCATGGGTGGCCGGGCAGAGAGGCGCTCCTCACCTCCCAGACGATGGGTGGCCGGGCAGAGGGGCCTCCTCACTCCCAGACGATGGGTGGCCGGGGCAGAAGCGCCTCCTCATTTCCCAGACGATGGGTGGCCGGGCAGAGGCGCTCCTCACCTCCCAGACGATGGGTGGCCGGGCAGAGGCCTCACTTCCCAGACGATGGGCGGCCGGGCAGAGGCGCACCTCACTTCCCAGACGATGGGTGGCCGGGCAGAGGCGCTCCTCATTTCCCAGACCGAGATGGGTGGCCGGGCAGAGGCGCTCCTCATTTCCCAGACGATGGGCGGCCGGGCAGAGGCGCTCCTCACTTCCCAGACGGGTGGCCGGGCAGAGGCTCTCCTCACCTCCCAGACGATGGGTGGCTGGGCAGAGGCGCTCCTCACCTCCCAGATGATGGGTGGCCGGGCAGAGGCCTCCTCACTTCCCAGGCGATGGGTGGCCGGGCAGAGGCGCTCCTCACCTCCCAGATGATGGGTGGCCGGGCAGAGGCGCTCCTCACTTCCTCCCAGACGATGGGTGGCTGGGCAGAGGCTCTCTCCTCACTTCCTCCCAGACGATGGGTGGCCGGGCAGAGGCCTCCCTCACCTCCCAGAGGATGGGTGGTCGGGCAGAGGTGCTCCTCACATCCCAGATGATGGGTGGCCGGGCAGAGGCGCCTCACCTCCCAGACGATGGGTGGCTGGGCAGAGGCCTCCTCACTGTCCCAGAGGAGGTGGCCGGGCAGAGGTGCTCCTCACTTCCCAGACGATGTGTGGCCGGGCAGAGGCGCTCCTCACTTCCCAGACGAGTTGGCTGGGCAGAGGCGCTCCTCACCTCCCAGATGATCGGTGGCCGGGTAGAAGTGCTCCTCACCTCCTAGAAAATGGGTGGCTGGGCAGAGGCGCTCCTCACCTCCCAGACGATGGGTGGCCGGGCAGAGGCGCTCCTCACTTCCCAGACGATGGGTGGCTGGGCAGAGGCCTCCCTCACCTCCCAGACGATGGGTGGCCGGGCAGAGGCGCCTCACCTCCCAGACGATGGGTGGCTGGGCAGAGGCTCTCCTCACCTCCCAGACGATGGGTGGCTGGGAGGAGGCGCTCCTCACCTCCCAGAGGATGGGTGGCCGGGCAGAGGTGCTCCCTCACCTCCCAGAGGATGGGTGGCCCTGCAGAGGCACACTTCAAAACCCAGACGATGGGTGGCCGGGCAGAGGTGCTTCTCACTTCCCAGACTGGGTGGCCGGGCAGAGGACTCCTCACTTCTTTCCAGACGGGGTGGCCGGGCAGAGGCTCTCCTCACCTCCCAGACGATGGGTGGCCGGGCAGAGGCGCTCCTCACTTCCCAGACTGGGCGGACGGGCAGAGGTGCTTCTCACTTCCCAGATGATGGGTGGCCGGGCAGAGGCGCTCCTCACCTCCCAGAGGATGGGTGGCCGGGCAGAGGCGCCCTCACCTCCCAGATGATGGGTGGCGGGCAGAGGCTCTCCTCACTTCCCAGACTGGGCCGTCGGGCAGAGGCACTCCTCACCTCCCAGATGATGAGTGGCCGGGCAGAGGCGCTCCTCACCTCCCAGACGATGCGTGGCTGGGCAGAGGCGCTCCTCACCTGCCAGACGAGCTGGTGGCTGGCAGGGCCTCACCCTCCGCCGGTGATCAGTACAAAGTGTATGCCTCTCACTGACGGGTGACCGACTTAGGATCCCCTTTTCACATCTTCCGGATGGGGGGCGCCCGGGCAGAGGTCCTCCTCACTTATAAACGGAAGGGGCGGCCGGGCAGAGGCGCTCCTCACTTCCCAGACGATGGGTGGCCGGGCAGAGGCGCCTCACTTCCCAGAGGATGGGTGGCCGGGCAGAGGCTCCTCATTTCCCAGATGATTGGTGGCCGGGTAGATGTGCTCCTCATTTCCCAGACGATGGGTGGCCGGGCAGAGGTGCTTCTCACCTCCCAGTAGGGGCTGCTTGGCAGAGGCGCCTCACCTCCCAGACGATGGGTGGCCGGGCAGAGGCGCCCTCACTTCCTCCCAGACGGGCATCCGGCAGAGGTGCTCCTCACCCCAGATGATGGGTGGCCATGCAGAGGCACTCCTCACTCCCAGACGTTGGGTGGCTGGGCAGAGGCTCTCCTCACTTCTTCCTGGACGGGGTGACCGGGACGAGGGACTCTTCACATCTTCCCGGATGGGGCGCCCGGGCAGAGGTCCTCCTCACTTATAAACGGAAGGGGCGGCCGGGCAGAGGCGCTCCTCACCTCCCAGAAGATGCGTGGGCTGGGCAGAGGCGCCTCACCTCCCAGACGATGCTGGGCAGAGAGGCGCCTCACCTCCCAGAAGATGGGTGGCCGGGCAGAGGCGCCTCACCTCCCAGATGATGGGTGGCCGGGCAGAGGCTCTCCTCACTTCCCAAACGGGTGGCCGGGCAGAGGCGCACCTCACTTCCCAGACTGGGCGGCCGGGCAGAAGCTCTCCTCACTTCCCAGACGAGGTGGCCGGGCAGAGGCGCCCCTCACCTCCCAGACGATGGGTGGCTGGGCAGAGGCGCTCCTCACTTCCCAGAAGATGGGTGGCTGGGCAGAGGTGCTCCTCACCTCCCAGACGATGGGTGGCCGGGCAGAGGCGCCTCACCTCCCAGAGATGGGTGGCCGGGCAGAGGCGCCCTCACTTCCCAGACGATGGGTGGCCGGGCAGAGGCGCCTCCTCACCTCCCAGACGATGGGTGGCCGGGCAGAGGTGCTTCTCACCTCCCAGACGGGGCTGCCGGGCAGAGGCGCTCCTCACTTCCCAGATGGTGGGTTGCCGGGCAGAGGGCCTCCTCACTTCCCAGACGATGGGTTGCCGGGCAGAGGGCCCACTTCCCAGACGATGGGTGGCCGGGCAGAGGCGCTCCTCACTTCCCAGATGATGGGTGGCCGGGCAGAGGCGCCTCCTCACTTCCCAGACGATGGGTGGCTGGGCAGAGGCGCCCTCATTTCCCAGACGATGGGTGGCCGGGCAGAGGCGGTTCTCACCTCCCAGACGATGGGTGGCAGGCCAGTGGTGCTCCTCATTTCCTGATGATGGGTGGCTGGCAGAGGCGCCTCCTCACCTCCCAGACGATGGGTGGCTGGCAGAGGCGCCCTCACCTCCCAGAGGATGGGTGGCCGGGCAGAGGCGCCTCTCCTCCCAGAGGATGGGTGGCCGGGCAGAGGCGCTCCTCACCTCCCAGACGCATGGGTGGCCGGGCAGAGGTGCTCCTCACTTCCCAGATGGGTGGCCGGGCAGAGGCGCCTCACTCCCAGACGATGGGTGGCCGGGCAGAGGCGCCCCTCACCTCCCAGATGATGGGTGGCGGGCAGAGGCGCCTCACCTCCCAGAGGATGGGTGGCCCTGCAGAGGCGCCCCTCACTTCCCAGAGGATGGGTGGCCGGGCAGAGGGCCTCCTCACTTCCCAGACGATGGGTGGCCAGAGAGCCACCCTCATTTCCCAGACGATGGGTGGCTGGGCAGAGGGCCTCCTCACTTCCCAAACGGGTGGCCGGGCAGAGGCGCCTCCCTCACTTCCCTGACTGGGCTGCCGGGCAGAGGCCTCCTCACTTCCTCCTAGACGGGTGGCCGGGCAGAGGCGTCCTCACTTCCCAGACGATGGGTGGCCGGGCAGAGGCGCCTCCTCACCTCCCAGACGATGGGTGGTCGGGCAGAGGGCCTCCTCACTTCCCAGACGTTGGGTGGCCGGGCAGAGGCGCCTCACGCCCCAGAGGATGGGTGGTCGGCAGAGGCGCCTCACTTCCCAGACGATGGGTGGCCAGGCAGAGGCGCTCCCTCACTTTCCCAGACGATGGGTGGCTGGGCAGAGGCGCTCCTCACCTCCCAGACGCATGGGTGCCTGGGCAGAGGCGCTCCTCACCTCCAGACGATGGGTGGCCGGGCAGAGGCGCCTCCTCACTTCCCAGATGATGGGTGGTCGGGCAGAGGTGCTCCTCACCTCCCAGACGCATGGGCTGTCGGGCAGAGGCGCCATTTGGGTGATGATGGGTGGCCGGGCAGAGGCTCTCCTCACTTCCCACATGATGGGTGGTCCGGCCGAGGCGCTCCTCATTTCCCAGATTGGGCGGCCGGGCAGAGGCGCTCTTCACCTCCCAGACGTTGGGTGGCTGGGCAGTAGGCGCCCCTCACCTCATAGAAAATGGGTGGCCGGGCAGAGGCGCTCATCACATCCAAGACGGTGCGGCCGGGCAGAGGTGCTCCTCACTTCCAAGCCGGGATGGCTGGGCAGCGGCGCTCATCACCTCCCAGAGTGTGGGTGGCTGGGCGGAGGCCTCACTTCCCCAGACGATGGGTGGCCGGGTGGAGGCGCTCCTCACCTCCCAGAGGATGGGTGGCCCTGCAGAGGCACCCTTCACCACCCAGACGATGGGTGGCCGGGCAGTGGTACTTCTCACCTCCCAGTAGGGGCTGCCGGGCAGAGGCGCTCCTCACTTCCCATATGGTGGGTTGCCGGGCAGAGGGCCTCCTCAATTCCCAGAGGATGGGTGGATCCGGGCAGAGGCGCTCCTCACCTCCCAAAAGATGGGTGGCAGGGCAGAGGTGCTCCTCACCTCCCAGACGTTGGGTGGCTGGGCAGAGGCTCTCCTCACTTCCTCCCAAAGGGGGCGGCGGGAAGAAACCCTCCTCACCTCCCAGAGAGTGGGTGGCTGGGCAGAGGCGCCTCACCTCCCAGAGAGTGGGTGGTCGGGCAGAGGCGCTCCCTCACCTCCCAGATGATGGGTGGTCGGGCAGAGGGGTTCCTAATTTCTTCCCAGACAGGGCGGCCTGGCCAAGGCTCTCCTCACTTCCCAGAAATGGGTGGCTGGGCAGAGGCGCTCCTCACTTCTTCCCAGACGGGGTGGCCAGGCAGAGGCCCTCCTCACTTCCTCCCAGACAGGGTGCCCGGTAAGAGGGGCTCCTCACTTCCTCCCAGACTGGGCGGACGGGCATAGGCGCTAATCACTTCTCCCCACACGGGGCGGCCGGGCAGAGGCGCTACTCACTTCTCCCCACATCGGGGCGGCGGGCAGAGGCGCCTCATCTCCCCAGACAATGGGTGGGCGGGCAGAGGCCCTCCTCACCTCCCAGACGTTGGGCGGACGGGCAGAGGCGCTCCTCACTTCTTCCCAGACGGGCAGCCGGGCAGAGGCGCCCTCACTTCCCCACACGATGGGTGGCCGGGCAGAGGCGCTCCTCATCTCCCAGACAATGGGTGGGCGGGCAGAGGCGCTCCTCACCTCCCAGACGTTGGGTGGCTGGGCAGAGGCTCTCCTCACTTCCTCCCAGACGGGGTGGCCAGGCAGAGGCGCCTCACCTCCCAGACGTTGGGTGGCTGGGCAGAGGCTCTCCTCACTTCTTCCCAGACGGGGTGGCCGGGCAGAGGCGCTCCTTACTTCCTCCCAGATGGGGCGTCCGGGCAGAGGCACTCCTCAACTCCCAGACGCTGGGTGGCCGGGCAGAGGTGCTCCTCACCTCCCAGACGATGCGTGGACGGGCAGAAGCGCTCCTCTCTTCCCAGATAATGGGTGGCTGGGCAGAGGCTCTCCTCAGTTTGCAGAGAGTGGGTGGTCGGGCAGAGGCGCTCCTCACTTCCCAGACGGTGGGTGGCCGGGCAGAGGCACTCTTCACTTCCCAGACGGGGCGGCCGGGCAGAGGGGTTCCTAATTTCTTCCCAGACAGGGCGGCCTGGCCGAGGCTCTCCTCACTTCCTCCCAAATGGGGCGGCGGGCAGAGGCGCTCCTCACTTCTTCCCAGACGGGGTGGCCGGGCAGAGGCGCTCCTCATTTCCCAAAAGATGGGTGGCCAGGCAGAGGCGCTCCTCACTTCCCAAACGGGGCGGCCGAGCAGAGGCGCTCCTCAACTCCCAGAGGTTGGATTGCCGGGCAGAGGTGCTCCTCACATCCAGGACGGGCGGATGGGCAGAGGCGCTTCTCACTTCACAGAAGGGGTGGCCGGGCAGAGGCGTCCTCACCTCCCAGATGATACATGGCTGGGCAGAGGCGCTCCGCACCTCCCAGACGATGGGTGGCTGGGCGGAGGCGCTCCTCACCTTCCAGACGTTGGGTGGCCTTGTGGAGTCGCTCCCCACCTCCCAGAGGATGGGTGGCCCTGCAGAGGCGCCCTTCAGCACCCAGACGATGGGTGGCCGGGCAGAGGTGCTTCTCACCTCCCAGTCGGGGCTGCCGGGCAGAGGGGCTCCTCACTTCCCAGACGGGGTGGCCGGGCAGAGGCGCCTCACTTCCCAAAAGATGGGTGGCCGGGCAGAGGCTCTCCTCACTTCCCAAACAGGGGGTGGTCCGGCAGAGGCGCTCCTCAATTCCCAGCCACTGTAGGGTGGCCGTTCACAGGCGCTCCTCACTTCCTCCATGACGGGGCACCCGGGCAGAGGCGCTCCTCACCTCCCAGACGATGGGTGGCCGGGCAGAGGCGCCTCACCTCCCAGACGCATGGGTGGCCGGGCAGAGGTGCTCCTCACTTCCTCCATGACGCGGCGGCCGGTCAGAGGCCTCCTCACTTCCTCCATGACGGGTGGCAGGGCAGAGGCCCTCCTCACTTCCTCCCAGACGGGCGGCAGGGCAGAGGTGCTCCTCACTTCCCGGCCGGGATGGCCCTTCAGAGGCGCTCCTCACTTCCCAGAGGGGTCGGCCGGGCAGAGGGGCTCCTGACCTCCCATACGATATGCGGCTGGGCAGAGGTGCTCCTCACCTCCCAGACGTTGGGTGGCTGGGCAGAGGCCTCCCTCACTTCCCAGACGATGGGCGGCCGGGCAGAGGCGCTCCTCACTTCCTCCATGACGGGTGGCCGGGCAGAGGTGCTCCTCACTTCCCAGATGGTGGTTGGCCGGGCAGAGGGCCTCCTCACTTCCCAGACGATGGGTGGCCGGGCAGAGGCTCTCCTCATTTCACAGACGGTGGGTGGTCGGGCAGAAGCGCTCCTCAATTCCCACACTGTGGGTGGCCTTGCAGAGGAGCTCCTCAATTCCCAGACTGGGCGGACGGGCAGAGGCGCTATCACTTTTCCCACACGGGCGGCCGGGCAGAGGCTCTCCTTACATCCTCCCAGATGGGGCGTCCAGGCAGAGTCGCTCCTCACCTCCCAGACGATGGGTGGCTGGGCAGAGGCTCTCCTCACTTCTTCCCGGACGGGTGGCCGGGCAGAGGCGCCTCCCTCACTTCCCAGACTGGGCAGCCGGGCAGAGGCCTCCTCACTTCCTCCCCGACGGGTCGGCCGGGGAGAGGCGCCCCTCACCTCCCAGCCGATGGGTGGTCGGGCAGAGGCGCCTCACCCCAGAGATGGGTGGCCGGGCAGAGGCGCTAATCACTTCTTCCCACACGGGGCGGCCGGGCAGAGGCGCTCCTCACTTCCTCCCAGATGGGGCATCCGGGCAGAGGCGCTCCTCACCTCCCAGACGATGCGTGGACGGGCAGAAGTGCTCCTCACTTCCCAGAAATGGGTGGCCGGGCAGAGGCTCTCCTCAGTTCGCAGAGAGTGGGTGGCCGGGCAGAGGCGCTCCTCACTTCCCAGACGCATGGGTGGCCGGGCAGTGGCTCTCCTCACTTCCCAAACGGGTGGCTGGGCAGAGGCGCTCTCACCTCCCAGACGCATGGGGGGCCGGGGAGTGGCGTCCCTCATTTCCCACAGGATGGGTGGTCGGGCAGAGGAGCTCCTCACTTCCCAAACGGGCGGCCGGGCAGAGGCGCCTCCTCAACCCCAGAGGTTGGATTGCTGGCAGAGGCGCCTCCTCACTTCCCAGACGATGGGTGGCTGGGCAGAGGCGTCTCCTCACCTCCCAGACGATGCGCGGCTGGGCAGAGGCGCTCCTCACCTCCCAGACGGGGCAGCCAGGCAGAAGCTTTCCTCACTTCCCAGACGAGGATGCCGGGCAGAGGCGCTCCTCACCTCCCAGACGATGGGTGGCGGGCGAGGCGCTCCTCACCTCCCAGACGATGGGTGGCCGGGCAGAGGCCTCCTCACTTCCCAGACTGGGCGGACGGGCAGAGGCTCCTCACCTCCCAGACGATGCGGTGGCTGGGCAGAGGCTCCTCACTTCCCAGACGGGTGGCCGGGCAGAGGCGCCTCACCTCCCAGACGGGGTGGCCAGGCAGAGGCGCTCCTCACCTCCCAGACGATGGGTGGCCAGGCAGAGGCGCTCCTCACTTCCTCCCAGACGGGTGGCCGGGCAGAGGCTCTCCTCACTTCCCAGACGATGGTGGCTGGGCAGAGGCGCCTCACCTCCCAGACGCTGGGTGGCTGGGCAGAGGCTCCTCACTTCTTCCCAGACGGGTGGCCGGGCAGAGGCGCTCCTCACTTCTTCCCAGACGGGTGGCCGGGCAGAGGCGCTCCTCACTTCCAACACACAAGGGTTGGCCGGCTAGCTTGGCTCCTCACTTCCCAGACGATGGGTGGCCGGGCAGAGGCGCTCCTCATTTCACTGACGATGGGTGGCCAGGCAGAGGCGCTCCTCAAATCCCAGATGGGGTGGCCGGGCAGAGGGGCTCCTGACATCCCAGACGATGCGTGGCTGGGCAGAGGCGCTCCTCACCTCCCAGACGATGGGTGGCCGGGCAGAGGCGCTCCTCACCTCCCAGACGATGGGTGGCCAGGCAGAGGCGCCTCCTCACTTCCCAGACGATGGGTGGCCAGGCAGAGGCGCCTCACTTCCCAGAAGATGGGTGGCTGGGCAGAGGCTCTCCTCACTTCCCAGACGGTGGGCGGACGGGCAGAGGCGCTAATCATTACTTCCCACACGGGGTGGCCGGGCGGAGGCGCTCCTCACTTCCTCCCAGACTGCATGGCTGGGCAGAGGCGCCCTCACTTCCCAGACGGGGTGGCCGGGCAGAGGCGCCTCACTTCCCAGACGGGCGTCGGGCAGAGGCGCCCTCACTTCCCAGATGGTGGGTGGCTGACAGAGGGCCTCCCTCACTTCCCATATGGTGGGTGGCCGGGCAGAGGCTCTCCTCACTTAACAGACGGGGTTGCCGGGCACAGGCCCTACTCACTTCCCTGAAGATGGGTGGCCGGGCAGAGGCTCCTCTCTTCCGAGACGATGCATGGCTGGGCAGAGGCTTTCCTCACTTCCCAGACGATGGGTGTCTGGGCAGAGGCGCTCCTCACCCCAGACTGGGCCACCAGTGCCAATCACTTCTTCCCAGACGGGGTGGCCGGGCAGAGGTGCGCCTCACTTCCCAGACGATGCATGGCTGGGCAGAGGCGCCCTCACTTCTTCCCAGACGGGGTGGCCGGGCAGAGGCGCCCTCACTTCCCAGACGATGCATGGCTGGGCAGAGGCGCCTCCTCACTTCCTCCCAGACGGGGTGGCCGGGCAGAGGCCTCACTTCCCAGATGGTGGGTGGCCGAGTGGGCCTCCTCACTTCCCAGATGATGGGTGGCCGGCAGAGGCGCCTCACTTCCCAGACGGGGCGGCCGGGCAGAGGCCTCACTTCCCAGTGGGATGCAGGCCGGGCAGAGGCGCCCTCACTTCCCAGACGATGGGTGGCTGGGCAGAGGCGCCTCACCTCCCAGACGGGGTGGCCGGGCAGAGGCGCTCCTCACCTCCCCAGATGATGGGTGGCTGGGCAGAGGCTCCTCACTTCCCCAGACGATGGGTGGCCGGGCAGAGGCGCTCCTCACTTCCCAGAAGATGGGTGGCCGGGCAGAGTCCTCACTTCCCAGACGGGCGGCCGGGCAGAGGCACTCTTCACTTCCCAGACGGGCGGCCGGGCAGAGGCTCTCCTCACTTCTTCCCAGACGGGGTGGCAGGGCAGAGGCACTCACTTCCTCCCAGACGGGGTGGTCGGGCAGAGGCCTCCTCACTTCCCAGACGGGGTGGCTGGGCAGAGGCGTTCCTCACTTCCCAGACGGCGTGGCTGGGCAGAGGTGCTCCTCACCTCCCAGGTGATGGGTGGTTGGGCAGAGGCGCTCCTCACATCCCAGACGGGGCGGCCGGGCAGAGGCGCTCCTCACTTCTTCCCAGACAGGGTGGCCTTGCAGAGGCCCTCCTCACTTCTTCCCAGACGGGGTGCCCGGGTACAGGGGCTCCTCACTTCCTCTCTGACTGGGCGGCCGGGCAGAGGCTCTGCTCACTTCCCACACGGTGGGTGGAGGTCTAGCTTCGCGCCTCACCTCCCAGATGATGGGTGGCCGGCAGAGGCGCCTCACCTCCCAGACGCATGGGTGGCCGGGCAGAGGCTCCTCCTCACTTCCCAGATGATGGGTGGCTTGGCAGAGGCTCTCCTCACTTCCCAGAGAGTGGGTGGTCAGGCAGAGTCACTCCACAATTCCCACACGGTAGGTGGCTGGGCAGAGGCTCTCCTCACTTCCTCCCAGATGGGGTGCCCAGGCAGAGGCGCTAATCACTTATCCCCACACGGGGCGGCGGGCAGAGGCGCTCCTCACTTCCTCCCAGACGGGGTGGCCGGGCAGAGGCGCCTCACCTCCCAGATGATGGGTGGCCGGGCAGAGGCTCCTCCTCACCTCCTCACACAAAGGGTATCTGGCAGAGGGCGCCTCACCTCCCAGACGAGGGGCGGCCGGGTAGAGGCTCTCCTCACTTCCCAGACTGGGTGGCCGGGCAGAGGCACTCCTCACATCCCAGACGGGGCGGCCGGGCAGAGGTGCTCCTCAGTTCCCGGCCGGGATGGCCATGCAGAAGCGCCTCACTTCCCAGAGGAGTCGGCCGGGCAGAGGCGCTCCTCACCTCCCAAACGATGCGTGGCTGGGCGGAGGCGCGCTCACCTCCCAGACGATGCGTGGCTGGGCAGAGGCGCCCTCACCTCCCAGACGATGGGTGGCCGGGCAGAAGTGCTTCTCACCTCCCAGACGATGGGTGGCCGGGCAGAGGCTCTCACTTCCCAGACAGTGGGTGGCCGGGCAGAGGCTCTCCTCACCTCCCAGACGATGGGTGGCTGGGCAGAGGCGCCTCCTCACCTCCCAGACGGGTGGCCGGGCAGAGGCGCCTCACTTCCCAGACGATGGTTGCTGGGCAGAGGCGCCCTCACCTCCCAGACGATGTGGGTGGCCGGGCAGAGTAAGGCCTCATTTCACTGACGATGGGGGGCCGGGCAGAGGCGCTCCCTCATTTCACTGATGATGCGTGGCCGGGCAGAGGCACTCCTCACTTCCCAGACAGGGTCGCCGGGCAGAGGCGCCTCACCTCCCAGAAGATGGGTGGCTGGGCAGAGGCGCTCCTCACCTCCCAGATGATGGTGGCCGGGTGGGAGGGTGCCCCTCACCTCCCCAGAGATGGGTGATCCTTCTGTGGGCGCCCTTCAACACCCAGACAATGGGTGGCTGGGCAGAGGCGCCCCTCACCTCCCAGACGGGTGGCCGGGCAGAGGCCTCACTTCCCAGATGGTGGTTGCCGGGCAGAGGCCTCACTTCCCAGACGAGGTGGCTGGGCAGAGGCTCTCCTCACTTCCCAGCCGATGGGCGGACGGGCAGAGGCGCCTCACTTCCCAGACTGGGCGGACGGGCAGAGGCGCCTCCTCAATTCCTCCCAGACGCATGGGCATGGCCGGGCAGAGGCGCTCCTCACCACCCAGAAAATGGGTGGCTGGGCGGAGATGCTCCTCACCTCCAAGACGGTGGGTGGCCAGGTGGAGGCGCTCCTCACCTCCCAGAGGATGGCTGGCCCTGCAGAGTCACACTTCACAAGCCAGACGATGGGTGGCCGGGCAGAGGCTCCTCACTTCCTCCCTGGACGGGGCGGCCGGGCAGAGGCGCTCCTCAATTCCAACAGGATGGGTGGCCGGCTAGCTTGGCTCCTCACTTTCCAGATGATGGGTGGCCGGCAGAGGCGCCTCACTTCCCAGACTCCATGGGTGGCCGGGCAGAGGGGCTCCCTCACCTCCCAGACGATGGGTGGCCGGGCAGAGTCGCTCCTCACTTCCCAGACTGGGCGGCCGGGCAGAAGCTCTCCTCACTTCCCAGACCTAAGCGCCGGGCAGAGGCCTCATTTCCCCAGATGATGGGTGGTCAGGCAGAGCCCTCACTTCCCAGACGATGGGTGGCTGGACAGAGGAGATCCCCCTCCTAAATGGGGCGCCGGGCAGAGGCGCCTCCTCACTTCCCAGACGATGGGTGGCCGGCAGAGGCTCTCAATTTTAAAATGTGGGTGGTCGGGCAGAGGCGCCTCCTCACCTCCCAGAGGATGGGTGGCCGGGACAGAGGTGCTCCTCACCTCCCAGACGATGGGTGGCCGGCAGAGGCGCCTCACCTCCCAGACGAGCAGTGGCTGGGCAGAGGCTCTCCTCACTTGCCAGACGATGGGTGGCCGCAGAGGCGCTCCTCACTTCCCAAACTGGGTGGCCGACCAGAGGCGCCCTCACCTCCCAGACGATGGGTGGCTGGGCAGAGGCGCCTCACTTCCCAGACGATGGGTGGCCGGGCAGAGGCGCCTCACCTCCCAGAGGATGGGTGGCTCTCGGCAGGTGCCCCTCACCACCCAAATGATGGTGGTCGGGCAGAGGTGCTTCTCACCTACCAGTAGGGGCTGCCGGGCAGAGGCGCTCCTCACTTCCCAGACTGGGCGGACGGGCAGAGGCGCCCTCACTTCCCAAATGGGGTGGCCGGGCAGAGGCGCTCCTCACCTCCCAGACTGGGCGGACGGGCAGAGGCGCTAATCACCTCCTGGCTGACGGGTGGCCGGGCAGAGGCGCTACTCACCTCCCAGAGGAGGCGTGGCTGGGTAGAGGCGCTCCTCACTTCCCAGAGGATGGGTGGCCGGTCAGAGGCGCTCCTCACTTCCCAGACTGGGCCGGACAGAGGCTCTCCTCAATTCCCACACGGTAGGTGGCCGGGCAGAGGCGCTCCTCACTTCCTCCCAGACGCGTGGCTGGGCAGAGGCGCTCCCTCACTCCCAGAAGATGGGTGGCCGGGCAGTGGCTCTCCTCACCTCCCAGACGATGGGTGGGCGGGCAGAGTCCCTCCTCACCCCAGATGTTGCGGTGGGCAGAGGTTTCCTCACTTCTTCTTCCTCGACGGGCGACCGGGCTTGAGGCACTCTTCACTTCTTCCCGGACGGGGCGCCCGGGCAAAGGCCCTCCCTCACCATATATACCTGTCGGGCGCCCGCAAAAGCCCTCCTCACTATATACCTACAGGGCGTCGGGCAGAAAGGGGCGCCTCCCTCACATCCCAAACGGGGCGGCCGGGCAGATACCTCCTCACTTCTTCCCAGACAGGGTGGCCTTGCAGAGGCCCCTCCTCACTTTTCCCAGACGGGTGCCCGCACAGGGCTCTACCTCTCTGACTGGGCGGCCGGGCAGAGGTTCTGCTCACTTCCCACACGGGGTGGGTGGAGGTCTGGGCTTCGTTCCCCTCACTTCCCAGATGATTGGTGGCCGGGCAGAGGCGCCCTCATTTCATCACTGGACGATGGTTGGCCCTGTACTGGGGCGCCTCACCTCCCAGATGATGCAGGGTTGGGCAGCGCCCTCACATCCCAGACAATGCGTGGACGGGCAGAAGCGCTCCTCACTTCCCAGATGATGGGTGGCTTGGCAGAGGCTCTCCTCACTTCCCAGAGAGTGGGTGGTCAGGCAGCAGTGCCTCCACACTTCCCACACGGTAGGTGGCTGGGCAGAGGCTCTCCTCACTTCCTCCCAGATGGGGTGCCCAGGCAGAGGCGCTAATCACTTATCCCCACACGGGCTGCCTCGGCAGCCTACTCACTTCTCCCCACACGGGGCGGCTGGGCAGAGGCGCTACTCAGTACCTCCCAGACGAGGCATCCGGGCAAAGGCGCTCTTCACCTCCCAGATGATGGGTGGCCGGGCAGAGGCTCTCCTCACCTCTCACACAAAGGGTGTCGAGGGCAGGCTCCTCACCTCCCGAGGCGATGAGTGGCGAGGGCAGAGGCTCTCACCTCCCGAACGTGGGTGGCCGGGCAGGCTGGCTCACCTCCCAGGCAGTGGAGTGCTTGAGGGCAGAAGCTCCTCTCCTCCCAGGCGTTGGTGTTGGCTGGGCAGAGGCTCTCCTCACTTCATCCTGGGCCGAAGGGCACGACCCGGGCGAGGATGCTTCACATCTTCAGGACAGAAGAGCCGGTGGGGTCCTCACCTCCCTTATAAGCGAGGAGGCCCGGGGCAGAGGCTCTCCTCACTTCCCAGACTTGGCGGCCGGGCAGGCTGGCTCTCACTTCTTCCAGATGGGAGGTGGCGGGCAGAGGCCCTACTCCCCACTTCCTCCAAGGCCAGGGGTGCCGGGCAGAGGGAGCTACTCACTTCCCCTCCCTGGCCAGGCCGGCCGGGCAGGCTCCCTCACTTCCAGCAGGGGTTGGCCGACTGCTTCCGGCTCCTCACTTCCCAGGCTTGATGGGTGGCCGGGCAGAGGCACTCCTCACATCCCAGATCTGGGCACGGGCAGAGGTGCTCCCTGCCCCGCCGGGATGGGCTGCATGGTGAAGCCCTCACCTCCCAGAGGAGTCGGGCCGGGCAGAGGCGCTCCTCACCTCCCAACGATGGCTGGGCTGAGGCCAAGCAACCTCCCCAGACGCATAGCTGGGCAGAGGCGCCTCCTCACACCTCCCACACGGTGGTTTTTGGAGGGGCTAGCTTCGCCCTCACTTCCCAGACGATGGGTGGTCGGGCAGAGGCACCACCTAGCTCATCCGGATGACAGCCCCTGCAGAGGTGCTCGCTCACCCAGACCATGGTGAGCCTGGGCAGAAGTGCTTCTCACCTCCCAGACGGGGTGGCCCGCAGAGGCGCTCCTCACTCCCAGATGGTGGGCGGCTTACAGAGGCACTTCTCACTCCCCAGACTGGCCTCGGGCAGAAGCTTTCCTCACTCCCAGACCAGGTTGTCGTGGGCAGAAGCCTCCCCTCACTTCCCCCAGTCGGCTGGGTGGCCAGGAAGAGGCCAGCCTCCCCCATTCCCCAGCTGATGGATCTACCGACAGAGGAGCTCCCTCACTCTGGCCAAACTGAAGGGTCATATGAGGTGCTCCCCGCCCCAGACGATGGGTGGCCGGGCAGAGGCTCTCCTCTCACTCCCAGACACAGGGTGGTCGGGCAGAGACGCTTTCCTCAATTCCCCACACGGTGGGTGGCTCCTGGCAGAGGCGCCTCCCTCAATCTCTCAGGACTGGGCTACGGACGGTCAGGAGGCTTAATCATTTCTTCCCACACAGGGCGGCCGGGCGGAGGCGCTCCGCACTTCTTCCCAGACGGGGTGGCCGGGCCGGGGCCTCCTCACTTCCTCCCAGAGGGTGTGCCCGGGCAGAGGGTCTCCCTTACTCATCCTGACGGGGCGGGCCGGGCAGAGGCGCCCCTCACCTCCCCCCCACTCTGACGGTGGGCCGGCTAGCTCGGCCCTCACCTCCCAGACGTATGGTTGCTGGGCAGAGGCGCCCTCACTTCCCCTAGACGCATGGGTGGCTGGCAGAGGCGCCTCATTTCACTGACGTATGGGGCCGCGAGCGCCCTCACTTCTACAGATGATGTCCGGGCAGAGGCTCTACTCACTTCCCACAAGGGGCTGCTGAGCAGAGGCCCACCTCACATCCCAGAGGTTGGTTTGTTGGGCAGAGGCGCTCCTCACTTCCAGGACGCACATGGACGAGCAGAGGCACTCCTCACCTCCCAGACAGGGTCGCCAGCAGAGGCGCCTCACCTCCCAGACTCCATCGCTGGGTCGGCAGAGGCGCCTCCTCACATCCCATACGGGGCGGCCGGGCAGAGGCGCCCTCACCTCCCAGACGCATGCATGCTGGCAGAGGCGCCCCTCACCTCCTAGAAGATGGGTGGTTGGGCAAAGGCCCCTCACCTCCCAGATGATGGGTGGCCGGGTGGGAGGCCTCACCTCCCAGAGGATGGGTGTACTCTTGCAGGCGCCCCTTCAACACCCAGACAATGGGTGGCTGGGCAGAGGTGCTTTCTCACCTCCCACTCGGGTGCTGCCAGGCAGAGGCGCTCCTCACTTCCCAGGATGGTGGGTTGCCGGGCAGAGGGACTCCTCACTTCCCAGACGCATGTGTTGCCGGGCAGAGGGCCTCCCTCACTTCCCAGAGGATGGGTGGCCGGGCAGAGGCGCCCTCACTCCCAGACTGGGCGGCTCGGGCAGAAGCTCTGCTCACTTCCAGATCAGGCTGCCGGGCAGAGGCCTCACCTCCCAGACCACAGGCCAGGCAGAGTCAGCTTACCTCCATTTCTAGACGCATGGGTGGCTGGACAGAGGAGCTCCTAACTTCCCAAATGGGGCGGCCGGGAAGAGGCTCTCCTCACATCCCAGTCGGCAGGGCCGGGCAGAGGCTCCTCCCACTTCCCAAACGGTGGTCGGCAGAGGCGCCTCCTCACCACTGTAGGTGGCCGGGCAGAAAGTCCTCAATTCCCAGACTCGGCGGACGGACAGAGGCGCTAATCACTTCTCCCGACATGGGGCGGACGGGCAGAGGCGCTACTCAATTCCTCCCAGACGGGGCATCCGGACAGAGGCGCTCCTCACCACCCAGAAAAATGGGTGGCTGGGCGGAGATGCTCCTCACCTCCAAGACGGTGGAGGGCTGCGGGAGGCGCTCACCTCCCAGAGGATGGCTGGCCCCAGAGTCACACTTCACAAGCCAGACGATGGGTGGCCGGGCAGATGTGCTTCTCACTTCCCAAACTGGGCGATCTGGCAGAGGCGCTCCTCACTTTTCCCAGACGGGTTGGCCGGGCAGAGGCCCTGACTTCCTCCCAGACGAAATGGGGCAGTCTGGTCAGAGGGGCTCACCTCCCCTTCTGACGCAAAGGCCGGGCAGAGGCGCCTCCTCAATTCCAACAGGATGGGTGGCCGGCTAGCTTGGCTCCTCACTTTCCAGATGATGGGGTGCCTGGCAGAGGCGCTCCTCATTTCACTGACGATGGGTGGCCGGGCAGAGGAGCCCTCACATCCCTGATGGGGCGGGTCAAGCAGTGGTGTGCTCCCTCACTTCCCAGCCGGGATGGCCGGCAGAGGCGCCCTCACCTCCTAGACGGGACGGCCGGCAGAGGCGCCTCACCTCCCAGACAAGCGGGTGGCCGGGCAGAGTCGCCCTCACTTCCCAGCCCTCACGTCGGCAGAAGCTCACTCCCAGACTGGGCTGCCCGGCAGGCCTCCCCACTTCCCAGACGAAGGCCGGCAGAGGCGCCCATTTCCCAGATGATGGTAACAGGCAGGAGCCGGGCCTCATTTCCCGTGACGATGGGTGGCCTGGACAGAGTGAGATCCTCACTTCCTAAATGGGCGGCCGGGCAGAGGCGCTCCTCACTTCCCAGACGAGCGGTGGCCGGCAGAGGTTCTCCTCACTTCCCAAAATGTGGGTGGTCGGCAGAGGCGCGCCCTCACCCCTACAAGGTAGGTGGTCAGCAGAGGCGCCCTCACCTCCCAGACTGGGCGGATCGGGCAGAGCAAGAATCATTTCTTCCCACACGGGTGGCTGCAGAGGCGCTACTACTTCCCTCCCAGATCAAGGGTCTGAAGAGGCCTCACCTACAAGACGATGTGGGGTGGCTGGCAGAGGCGCCCCACCTCCTGCAGACGTGATGCAGGTCCAGACAGGTGCTCCTCACCTCCCCAGGACGCATGGGTGAGCGAGCAGAGGCGCTCCTCACCTCCCAGACGATGGGGTGGCTGGGCAGAGGCTCTCCTCACTTCTTCCCTGACGGGGGCGACCGGGCCGAGGCACTCTTCATATCTTCCCGGAGGGGGCTCCTGGGCAGAGGCCCTCCTCACTTATATACGGAAGGGGCGGCCGGGCAGAGGTGCTCCTCACTTCCCAGACAGTGCCTGGGCAGAGTCTCCCCACCAGAGAGCACGGACGGGCAGTCGTGGGCTGAGGTGCTCCTCACTCTCCTCAGATGGGGCGGCTGGGCAGAGGCGCCCACTCCCAAACTGGGTGGCTCACCAGAGGCTCACCTCCCAGAGGTTGGATTGCCCCGCGAGGCGCCACCTCCAGGACGGGCAGACCGCAGAGGCGCCTCCTCACTTCCCAGATGGGGTGGTCGGGCAGGCGCCTCCTCACCCACTGACAATCGGTGGCCGTTCAGAGGCGCTCCTCACATCCCAGACGGGGCGTCCTGGCAGAGGCGCTCCTCCCCTCCAAGATGATGCATGGCTGGACAAAGGCGCTCCTCACCTCCCAGACGATGGGTGGCTGGGCGAAGGCTTCCTCACCCCAGATCTATGGTGGCGGGGAGCTCCTCACCTCCCAGAGGATGGGGTGGCCCTGCAGAGTGCCCTTCACCACCCAAATGATTGTGGCTGCAGAGGTGCTTCTCACCCCAGCAGTGCCAAGCAGGCAGAGGTGCCACCTCACTCTTCCAAATGGTGGGCTGACGGGCAGAGGGCCTCCTCACTCCCAAGAGGATGGGTTGCCAGGCAAAGAGCCTCCTCACTTCCCAGAGGATGGGCTGCCGGGAAGAGTGCCTCCTCACTTCCCAGACGATGGGTGGCCAGAGGAGCTCCTCACCTCCCAAATGGGGTGGTAGTCGGGCAGAGGCTCTCACTCCCAGATGAAGGGTGGTCAAGTGCAGGCTCTCCCACCTCCCCCCAAACAGTGGGTGATCGGGCAGAGGCTACCCTCACCCCACACGGTAGGGTGGCCGGGCACAGGCCCACACCTCCCCCCAGACTGGGCGGATCGGCAGCTAATCACTTCTCCTATTAATGTGGGTGGCTGTCAAGAGGCCTCAGCCTCCCAGAGAGAGGCGCGGGCTGTGAGGCGCCCTCACTTCCCCCCCCAGATCTATGGGTGGTGGCTGGGTTGAGAAACCCCCACCCCAGGACTCCATGGTGGCCGGGTGGAGGCGCCTCCCCACCTCCCAGAGTATGGGTGGAATGTCCTGCAGGGGCGCCCCTTCTCAACACCCAGACAATGGGTGGCTGGGCAGGTGCTCACCCACCAGTAGGGGGCTGCCGGGCAGAGGCATGCCTCCTCACCTCCCAGATGGTTGGCTGCAGGGTGGCAGGACTCTTCACTTCCCAGAGGATGTAGGTGGGCTGGTCAGAGGCGCCTCCTCACTTCCCAGACTGGGGCCAGCCCCTTCACTTCCCAGACGAGGTTGCCGGGCAGAGGTGTTCTCACTTCCCAGACGACAGTGGCCAGGGCAGAGCCGCCTCCACATTTCCCAGGACGATGTGGGTGGTCGGACAGAGGCTCTCCCCTGACCCTTTCACACCTGCAGGTGGCCGGGCAGAGGCGCTCCTCACTTCCTCCCAGACGGGGTGCCCGGGCAGAGGCCCTAATCACTTATCCCCACACGGGGCGGCCGGACAGTGGCGCTACTTCCTTCTCCCCACATGGGGCAGCCGGGCAGAGGCGCTACTCTCTTCTCCCCACACGGGGCGTCCAGGCAGAGGCGCTACTCAGTTCCTCCCAGACGGGGCATCCGGGCAGAGGCGCTCCTCACCTCCCAGACGATGGGTGGCCGGCCAGAGTGCCTCCTCACCTCCCAAATCCATGAGACTGGCCGGGCAGAGGCGCCTCTGCCACCTCCCAGACGCATGGTGGTCGGGCAGAGGCGCCCTCACCTCCCAGACGATGGGTGGTCGGGCAGAGAGCTCTCACCTCCCAGATCTATGGCTGGGCGGCAGGCGCTCCTCACCTCCAAGACGTTGGGTGGCTGGGCAGAGGCTCTCCTCACTTCTTCCCGGACGGGGCGACCGGGCCGAGGGACTCTTCACATCTTCCCGGACGGGGCGCCCGGGCAGAGGCCCTCCTCACTTATAAATGGAAAGTGCGCCCGGGCAGGGGCGCTCCTCCATTCCCAGAATGGGCGGCCGGGTAGAGGCGCTCCTCATATCGTCCCAGACGGGGTGGCCGGGCAGAGGCCCTCCTCACTTCCTCTCCCAGATAAGTGCCCGGGCAGAGGCTCACTCCTCCCCCAACAAGCTGCCGGGCAGAGGCGCCTCCTCACTTCCAACACCTAGGGGTGGCCGGAAACAGCTTGCTCCTCACTTCCCAGATGATGGGTGGCGGGCAGAGGTTTCCTCATTTCACTGACTACGGGTGGCCTGGGCAGACACCTCATCCCAGGCGGCCGGGCAGAGGTGTTCTCACCCCACAAGGTAGGTGGGTCCCGGCAGAGGCGCCTCACTCCCAGACTGGGCGGATGGGCAGAGGCGCTAATCCCTTTTCTCGAAACGGGGCGGCCGGGCAGAGGCGCTACTACTTCACCACACGGGCACCCAGCCAGAGGCGCTCACCTCCCAGACGTGATAAGGTGGCCGGGCAGCGCCCTCACCTCCAAACGATGAGTGGCTCGGCAGGCGCCTCCTCACCCTCCCCAGACATTGTGTGCTGGGCAGAGGCTCTCCTCACTTTCCCGATCGGGCGACCGGCCGCAGGCATCCTTCACATCTTCCCGGACGGGCCGGCACAGGCCCTCACTTATGGAAAGGTACCGGCAGAGGCGCCCTCATTCTAAATCCTGGGAGGTCGGGCAGAGCGCCCTCACTGGAGGGTGGGTGGCTGTCGGCAGAGGCCCCTCACTAGACTGGGTGTCAAGCAGAGGCTCTTGGGCCTCCCCAGATGCTGGTGGTCGCGGCAGAGGCGCCTCCTCACCTCCCAGATGATGCTGGACTGGCAGAAGCTGCCTCCTGAACTCCCCAGATGATGGGTGGTCAAGAGGTTTCCTCTCCTCGGGTGGTCGGGCAGAGGCGCCTCACTTGTGATTCCATGGGGTGGCTGGGCTGAGGCGCTCTTCACTTCCCAGACCTGGCTGCTGTGCAGAGGGGTTCCTAACTTTTCTCCTGGGCGCTCAATGAGGCTCTCCCTCACCTCCCATGTATGGGCCGGGCAGAGAGCTCCCTAACGTCCCAGACGATGGGTGGCCGGGCAGAGCGCCCCACTTCCTCCTGCAGATGGGGCGGCTGCAGAGGGCGCCCTAACTTCAAAAGCCCATGGTTGCCCAGGAAGAGGCGCCTCCTCTCACTCGGGATGGTGGGTGGCCGGGCAGAGGCGCCTCACTTCCAAGACAATGTGGTTAAGCAGATGCCCTCACTTCCCAGACAGATGGTCGGCAGAGGGCTGACCACCACCCAGATCTACGGGTGGCCGGGCAGAGGCGCCTTTCACTCCCAGATGAGGCGTCGGCAGAGGTGCTCCTCACCCCAGACAATGGTTGGCCGGGTAGAGACGCCCTCACCTCCCAGATGGTGGCAGGGTGAGGCGCGCTCCTCACTTCTGAAGGGGAGACCCACCAGGCACTCTCACTTCTTCCCGATAAGGCCAGGGCAGAGGCTCCACACCCTATAAGGTCGACGCGGAGTCGGCAGAGGCGCTCCTCACTTCTCAGACGGGGCGGCCAGGCTGAAGCTCTCCTCACTTCTTCCCTGAAGGGCTGGCTGGGCAGAGACGCTCCTCATTTCCTCCCTGACGGGGCAGCCAGGAAGATGCGCGCCCCGCCTCCCCAGACGATGGGGTATTTGCAGAGGCGCTTCTCCTCATTCCCCAGAAGGGATGGTTTGGCAGTGGCGCCCTCGCCTCCCCAGACGGTGAATTGCCGAGCAGAGGTGATACTCCCGTCACAGACGAGGCGGTGGGATAGAGGCGCCCTGCGACGGTGGCCGGGCAGAGGCGCTCCTCAATTCCCAGACGATGTGTGGCCGGGCAGATGCACTCCTCACTTCCCAAACGGGGCAGTTGGGCAGTGGGCGCTTCCTCACTTCCCAGATGGAGAGTGGTAGGCACGGCGCTTCCTCATTTCAGACGTGGGTGGCCGGGCAGGCAGCCTCACTTTCCAGTCATGGAGCGGGTCAGGTCTCTCTCACTTCCAAGACTGGCAGCCGTGGCAGAGCGCCACCTCTGACGCATGGGTGCCCGGCAGAGCGCCTCACCTCCCAGACGGTGGCCGGGCGAGGCGCCTCGGCCTAACAGGACGCATGGGAGGCCGGACAGAGGCGCCACATTTCAGATGACGTGGGTGAGGCCCTCACCTCCCAGACAAGGCGGCCGGGCAGAGGAACTTCTCACTTCCCAGACCGTGGGTGTCCGGGCAGAGGCGCTCCTCACCTCCCAGACTGGGAGAGGCCGGGTATTTCCTCCTCATTTCCCTAGACAGGGTTGCCGGCAGATAAGGCCTCACTTCCTTCTAAACCATGGGTGGCCAGGCAGAGGCGCTCTCATTTCCCAGACAGGTGGCCGGACAGAGTGAGCCTCACTTCCCAAACGAAGCGGCCGGGCAGAGGCGCCTCACTTCCAGATGATGGGTGGTCGGGCAGAGGCTCTCACTTCCAAACGGTGGGAGGTCAGAGGCGCCTCACTTGTGACTGGGTGGACAGGCAGAATCGCTAATCACTTTTCCCACACGGGCGGCCGGCAGAAGGGCTCACTTCCCTCTCCCAGGACGGGCGTCCGGGCAGAGGCGCTCCTCACCTCCCAGACGATGGGTGGCCGGGCATAGGTGCTTCTCACCTCCCTGACGGGGCTGCCGGGCAGAGGCATTCCTCACTTCCCAGATGGTGGTTGGCCGGGCAGAGGGCCTCCTCACTTCCCAGTGGATGGGTGGCCGGCCAGAGAAGCCTCTCACTTCCCAGACTTGGCGGCCGGGCAGAAGCTCTCCTCACTTCCCAGACGAGGTTGATGAGCAGAGGCACTCCTCACTTCCCAGACGATGGGTGGCCAGGTAGAGGCGCACCTCATTTCCCAGACGATGGGTGGCCTGACAGAGGAGCTCCTCACTTCCCAAACGGGCGGCCGGGCAGAGGCCTCACCTCCAAGACCATGGGTGGTCAGCAGAGGCTTATCCTCACCTCCCAGATGATGGGTGGCCGGGCAGAGGCTCTCTCACCTCTCACACAAGCAGTGTCCGGGCAGGCCTCACCTACCAGACAATGGGGTGTCGGGCAGAGGCGCCTCACCTCCCAGACGATGGGTGGCCTGGCAGAGGCGCCTCACTTGGTGACGGGCGGCTCGGAAGAGGGTTTCCTTTGACTTTTCGGATACACAGGAAGGCGTCTTGGGTCGGAGGCACTTCTCACTTCCTCCCAGACCGGGCAGCCGGGCAGAGGCTTCCCAAACCTCCCAGGTGATGGGTGGCCGGGCAGCTCCTCACTCTCCCAGGACGCATGCCGGGTGAGGCTCTCCTCACTCTTTCCCAGACGGGTGGGTCGGGCAGAGGCGCTCCTCACTTCTTCCCGCGGGAAGGCGGCCGGAGAGGTGCTCCTGCCTCTTCCCAGAGGGGGCGCACGGGCAGAGGCGCCTCACCCCAGACGGCGGTGCCCGCAGAGGCCCCTCACTGGACGCTAGTGGCCGGGCAGAGGCCCTCACTTCCCCAGTCGGGGCAGGCCGGGCAGAGGCTCTCCTCACTCCCTAGACCTATGGTGGCCGGGCAGGCGGCTCCTCACTTCCCAGACAGGATGGTCGTGGCAGAGGCTCACCTCACTCACTCCAGACGATGGGTGGTCAAGAGAGGCCCCTCACTTCTCAGACCCAGGCGGTCGGGCGAGGTGCTCCTCACTTCCAGACGATGGGTGGCCGGGCAGAGGCCTCACCTCCTCATAGGATGGATGGTCGCATAGGTGCCTCATTTCCCAGATCGAGGCGGCCGACAGACTCCCTCTCCCTACCTCCCCAGACAATGGGTGGCTGGGCAGAAGCCCCCACCTCTTCCCTCGAAGGGCCACCAGGCTGCAGGCACCTCACTGCTCTCGGATGGGGCTCCAGGGCAGAGGTGCTCCACACTTATATACGGACGGGCGTGGCCGGCAGAGGCGCCTCACTTCCCAGATGGGGCGACAGGCAAAATGCGCCTACTCACTTTTCCTCGACGGGTACAAGCAGTGCCCTTCCTCACTTCCTCAGACTCTGGCCGGCCAGGCAGAGGGGCTCCTCACTACGCACACACTGGGTGGCTGGGCAGCCCGGGGTCCCTCACATCCCAGACGGGCTGCCGGGTAGAGGTACCTCACTTCCCAGCCGGGATGGTCGGCAAAGTGCTTTCACTTCTAGACGGGCTGCCAGGCAGAGTCGATTTTCACTTCCCAGACTGGTCGGCCGGGCAGAGGAGCTCCTCACCCCCCAGACGATGCGTGGCTGGGAAGAGGCACCCTCACCTCCTGGTGACGCATGGGTGGCTGGGTGAGGCGCCTCACCTCCCAGACGATGCAGGGCAGAGGAGCTCCTCACCTCCCAGACGATGGCTGCGCCTCACCTCCCAGACGAGCGGGTGGCTGGGCAGAGGAGCTACTTCACATTTTCCCCGGACTGGGCTTCAGGCAGAGGCGCCTCACTCTTTTCCCGACGGCGCCAAGCAGAGGGCGCCTCACATTTTTCTCCCAGTCGGGCGGCCGTGGGCACAGGCCCTCCTCACTTTCCAGATGGGGTGGCGTGGGCAGAGGCACTCCTCACTCTTCCCAGACAGGGGTGGACGGGCAGAGGCGCTCCTACTTCCTCTGGACGTGCTGCCAGGCAGAGGCACACCTCACTTCCCAGACGAGCGGTGGCCGGCAGCCCTCACCTCCCAGAAGATGGGTGACTGGTAGAGTAAGGCCTCACGTCCCAGACAGGATGGCCGGGCAGAGTGTTTCTTCACTTCCCAGACGATCAGTGGCCGGGCAGAGGCCCTCCTCACTTCCCAGACCAGGCTTCCAGCAGGGCCTCCCTCACTTCCCAGACGACAGGAGCCGTAAGCAGAGGCCTCCTCATTTCCCAGACGATGGGTGGCCGGGCAGAGGCGCCTCATTTCTCAGAGAGACGATAAAAAGTCAAGCAGAGCGCCTCTATTCCCAAACGTAGTGGTCGGGTGTGGCGGGCGCCCCTCACCTCGGGAGGGTGGGTGTTCGGGCAGAGGCGCTCCTCACTTCCCAAACTTGGTGGCCGGGCAGAGGCGCACCTCACTTCCCAGACAATGGTGGTCGGGCAGATGCGCTGGTCACCTCCAAGACTATGGGTGGCCGGGCAGAGGCGATCCTCACCTCCCATACGATGGGTGGCCAGGCAGTGCTGCTCCTCATTTCCCAGACGCATGGGTGGCTGGGCAGAGGCTTCACTTCTTTCCCTGTGGCACACCGGCCGAGGCACTCTTCACTTCTTTTCCCCGATGGGGCCAGGGCAGAGGCGCCTATCATCTCTATATACGACGGGCGGCCGGCAGAGGCGCCTCACTCCAGACGGGCGGCCGGGAGAGTAAGTGCTCCTCGCTCCTTTTCCTGATGGGTGGCCGGGCAGAGGCGCCTCACTTCCTCCCCAGACGGGTGGCCGGGCAGAGGCGCCTCACACTTCTCTGACGGGCTACCAGGCAGAGGCCCACCCTCAGCTCCCAGAAGATGGTGGGTCGGGCGGAGGCTTATCCTCACCTCCAGACAGCAAGTGGGCAGAGGCGCTCCTCACCTCCCCGACCCATGTTTACAGGCAGAGGCGCTCCTCACCTCCCAGACGATGGGTGGTTGGGCAGAGGCGCTCCTCACTTCTCCGGAGGGGCCCGGCAGAGGCACTCCTCAATTCTTTCCCGACGGGCACCTCGCAGAGGCGCCTCTCACTTCCTCCCTGACCGGGCGGCCAGGCAGAGGCACACCTCACCTCCCAGACCATGGGTGGCCGGTGAGGTGCTCCTCCTCACCTCTCAAAATGATGTGTGGCCAGGCAGAGGCGCCTCACCAGACAGGATGGTCGGGCAGTAGCTCGCCCCTCACTTCCAGACGATGGTGGCCGGGCAGAGGCGCCTCACTTCCCAGACCAGAGGCTCTTGGCAGTGGCGCCTCCCTACTTCCCCAGACGACAGGGCCGGGCAGAGGTGCTCCTCATTTCCCAGACGATAGCTTGGCCGGGCAGAGGCTCTCTACTTCCTGTGACGATGGGTGGCTGGTAGCCGATTCCCAACGGGTGGTCGGGCTGAGGCGCTCCTCATTTCCCGGAGGGTGGGTGGTCGGGCAGAAGCGCCTCACTTATCAGAAGTGGTGGCGGCGCAGAGGCGCCTCACCTCCCAGATGGTGGGTGGTGCCGGCAGAGGCGCCTCACCTCCCAGACGCGTGGCCGGGCTGAGGTGCTCCTCACACCCTCCCTGACGCATGGTGGCCGGGCTGTGCTCCCTATTTCCCCAGACGAGCGGTGCCCGGCAGACTCG
>JAKGGE010000122.1:0-37540 GCA_023748175.1 Hoolock leuconedys | reverse complement strand
GGCCGGGCAGAGGTGCTCCTCACTTCCCAGACGATGGTGGTCGGGCAGAGGCGCCTCACTTCCCAGGCGATGGGTGGTCGGGCAGAGGCGCCTCACTTCCCAGACGGGTGGCCGGGCAGAGGCGCCTCACCTCCCAGATGGTGGGTGGTGCCGAGAGGCGCACCTCGCCTCCCAGATGATGGGTGGTCGGGCAGAGGTGCTCCTCACTTCCCAGACGTTGGGTGGCCCGGCAGAGGCACCTCCCTCACTTCCCAGATAATGGGTGGCCGGGCAGAGGCGCTCGTCACCTCCCAGACGGTGGGTGGCCGGGCAGAGGCGCTTCTCACTTCCCAGACTTTGGGTGGCCGGGCCGAGGCGCTCCTCACTTCCCGGACGGGGTGGGCGGGCTGAGGCTCTCCTCATTTCCCAGACGATGGGTGGCCGGGCAGAGGCATTCTTCAGTTCCCAGAAGATTGGTGGCCGGGCAGAGGCGCTCCTCCCTTCCCAGACGGGGCGGCAAGGCAGAGATGCTCCTCACTTCCAAGACGATGGGTGGCAAGGTAGAAGCGCTCCTCATTTCCCAGACAGTGGGTGGCCGGGCAGAGGCGCTCCTCACATCCCAGACGATGGGCGTCTGGGCTGAGGCTCTCCTCGCTTCCCAGATGGTGGGTAGCCGGGCACTGGCGCTCCTCACATCCCAGACAATGGGTGGCTGGGAAGAGGCGCTCCTCACCTCCCAGACGGTGGGTGGGCAGCAGAGTCGCTTCTCACTTCCCAGATGGGGCTGCCGGGCAGAGGCTCTCCCCACTTCCCAGACGATGGGTGGCCAGGCAGAGGCGCCTCACTTCCCAGACGCATGGGTGGCCGGGCAGAGGCGCCTCCCTCACCTCCCAGATGGTGGGTGGCTGGGCAGAGGCGCCCTCACCTCCCAGATGGGTGGCCGGGCAGGCGCTCCTCACCTCCCAGATGGGTGGCCGGGCAGAGGCACTCCTCACCTCCCAGACTGTGGGTGGCTGGCAGAGGCGCCTCCCTCACCTCCCAGACGGTGGGTGGCCGGGCAGAGGTGCTCCTCACTTCCCAGACGGTGGGTGGCCGGGCAGAGGCTCTCCTCATTTCTCAAACGGGGCGGCCGGGAAATGTCACACCTCACTTCCCAGATGATGGGTGGCCAGGCAGAGGCGCTCCTCACCTCCCAGACGATGGGTGGCCGGCAGAGGCGCCTCCTCACTTCCCAGACGATGGGTGGCCGGCAGAGGCTCTCCTCACCTCCCAGACGGTGGGTGGTCGGGCAGAGGCGCCTCCTCACCTCCCAGATGGTGGGTGGCTGGGCAGAGGCGCTCCTCCCTCATGTCCCCGACGGGTCGGCCGGGCAGAGGCGATCATCATATCCTCCCAGACGGGGTGGCCGGGGAGAAGCGCTCCTCACTTCCCAGATGATGGGTGGCCAGGCAGAGGCGCCTCCTCACTTCCCAGATGGGGTGGCCGGGCAGAGGTGCTCCTCACCTCCCAGACGGTGGGTGGTCGGCAGAGGCGCCTCACCTCCCAGACGGGTGGCCGGGCAGAGGCGCCTCCCTCACCTCCCAGACAGCATGGGTGGCCGGGCAGAGGCGCCTCCCTCACTTCCCAGACGGGGTGGCCGGGCAGAGGCTCTCCTCACCTCCCAGAAGATGGGTTGCCGGGCAGAGGCTCTCCTCATTTCCCAGACGATGGGTGGCCAGGCAGCGGCGCTCCTCACCTCCCAGATGGTGGGTGGTCGGGCAGAGGTGCTCCTCACTTCCTAGATGGTGGGTGGTCTGGCAGAGGCGCTCCTCACTTCCTAGATGGTGGGTGGTCGGGCAGAAGCGCACCTCACTTCCCGGACGCATGGGTGGCCGGGCAGAGGCGCTCCTCACTTCCCAGACGGTGTTTCCAGGCAGAGGCACTCCTAACCTCCCAGACGATAGGTTGCCGGGCAGAGGTGCTCCTCACCTCCCAGACGATGGGTGGCTGGGCAGAGGCGCCCTCACTTCCCAGATGATGGGTGGCCGGGCAGAGGCCTCCTCACTTCCCAGACGGTGGGTGGCTGGGCAGAGGTGCCCCTCACTTCCCAGAAGATGGGTGGCCTGGCAGAGGCGCTCCTCACCTCCCAGACGATGGGTGGCCGGGCAGCGGCGCTCCTCACTTCCCAGATGGTGGGTGGTCGGGCAGAGGCGCCCTCACTTCCCCCAGATGGTGCTGCCGGGCAGAGGCGCTCCGCACTTCCCAGACGGTGGGTGGCCGGGCAGAGGCGCTCCTCACTTCCCAGACGATGGGTGGTCGGGCAGAGGCGCTCCTCACTTCCCAGACGGTGGGTGGCCGGGCAGAGGCGCCCTCACCTCCCAGACGATGGGTGGTCAGGGGAGAGGCGCTCCTCACCTCCCAGATGATGGGTGGCCGGGCAGAGGTGCTCCTCACTTCCCAGACGATGGGTGGTCGGGCAGAGGCGCTCCTCACCTCCCAGAAGATGGGTGGTCGGGCAGAGGCACCTCACCTCCCAGACGATGGGTGGCCGGGCAGAGGCGCCTCCCTCACTTCCCAGACGATGGGTGGTCGGGCAGAGGCGCCCTCACTTCCCAGACGGTGGGTGGCTGGGCAGAGGCGCCTCCCTCACTTCCCAGATGGGGCGGCTGGGCAGAGGCCCCTCTTACCTCCCAGGCGATGGGTGGCGGGCAGAGGCGCCCTCACCTCCAAAGTCTGAGATGCCTGCAGGGAGGCTTCCTCACTTCCCAGACGGTGGGTGGCCGGGCAGAGGCACCTCACTTCCCAGACGATGGGTGGCCGGGCAGAGGCGCCCTCACTTCCCAGACGATGGGTGGCCGGGCAGAGGCCCTCCTCACCTCCCAGACGATGGGTGGCCGGGCAGAGCGCTCCTCACTTCCCAGAAGATGGGTGGCCGGGCAGAGGTGCTCCTCACTTCCCAGATGTGGGTGGCCGGGCAGAGGCGCTCCTCACTTCCCAGACGGGGTGGCCGGGCAGAGGTGCTCCTCACCTCCCAGACGGTGTGTGGCGGGCAGAGGCACTCCTCACTTCCCAGACTGGGTGGCCGGCAGAGGCTCCCTCACTTCCCAGAAGATGGGGTGGTCGGGCAGAGGCGCTACTCACTTCCCAGACAATGGGTGGTCGGGCAGAGGCGCTCCTCACCTCCCAGACGATGGGTGGCCGGGCAGAGGCACTCCTCACTTCCCAGACGGGGTGGCTGGGCAGAGGTGCTCCTCACTTCCCAGATTGGGTGGCTGGGCAGAGGCGCTCCTCACTTCCCAGATGGGGTGGCTGGGCAGAGGCGCTCCTCACTTCCCAGATGGGGTGGCCGGGCAGAGGTGCTCCTCACTTCCCAGACGATGGGTGGCCGGGCAGAGGCCCTCACTTCCCAGACGATGGGTGGCCGGGCAGAGGTGCTCCTCACTTCCCAGATGGGGTGGCCGGGCAGAGGCGCTCCTCACTTCACAGATGGGGTGGCTGGGCAGAGGCATGCATTTCACTCTGATGAGTTGGCCAGGCAGAGGCGCCTCCTCACCTCCCAGACGGTGGGTGGCCGGGCAGAGGCGCCCTGACTTCCCAGGCGATGGGTGGCCAGGCAGAGGCGCTCCTCACCTCCCATAAGATTGGTGGCCGGGCAGAGGTGCTCCTCACCTCCCAGAAGATGGGGTGGTCGGGCAGAGGCCTCACTTCCCAGACGGTGGGTGGCCGGGCAGAGGCGCTCCTCACTTCCCAGACGGTGGGTGGCCGGGCAGAGGCTCTCCTCACTTCCCAGACAGTGGGTGGCCGGGCAGAGGCACTCCTCACTTACCAGATGGGGTGGCCGGGCAGAGGTGCTCCTCACCTCCCAGACGATGGGTGGCCGGGCAGAGGCGCGCCTCACCTCCCAGAAGATGGGTGGTCGGGCAGAGGCGCTCCTCGCCTCCCAGATGGTGGGTGGTCGGGCAGAGGCCTCCCTCACCTCCCAGACGATGGGTGGTCGGGCAGAGGCGCTCCTCACTTCCCAGACGGTGGGTGGCCGGGCAGAGGCTCTCCTCACTTCCCAGACGGGTGGCCGGGCAGAGGTGCTCCTCACTTCCCAGACGCATGGGTGGCCGGGCAGAGGTGCTCCTCACTTCCCAGACGATGGGTGGCCGGGCAGAGGCGCTCCTCACTTCCCAGACGATGGGTGGCCACGGCAGAGGCGCTCCTCACTCCCAGACGATGGGTGGCCGGGCAGAGGTGCTCCTCACCTCAAAGACGATGATTGCCCAGACAGAGGCGCGCTCCTCACCTTCCCAGACGGGGCGGCAAGGCAGAGATGCTCCTCCCTTCCCAGATGGGGTGGCCGGGCAGAGGCGCCTCCTCACATCCCAGACAATGGGTGGCTGGGCAGAGGCGCCCTCACTTCCCAGACGATGGGTGGCCGGCAGAGGCACCTCACTTCCCAGATGGGGTGGCCGGGCAGAGGCTCCTCACTTCCCAGACGTGGCAGCCGGGCAGAGGCTCTCCTCACCTCCCAGACGGTGGGTGGCCGGGCAGAGGCGCCTCACTCCCAGACATGGGTGGCGGGCAGAGGGCTCCTCACTTCCCAGAGGATGGGTGGTCGGGCAGTGGCGCTCCTCACTTCGTAGATGGTGGGTGGCTGGGCAGAGGTGCTCCTCACTTCCCAGACGATGGGTGGTGGGCAGAGGCGCTCCTCACCTCCCAGACGGGGTGGCCGGGCTCGGTGGCAATCCTCACTTCCCAGATAATGGGTGGCCGGGCAAAGGAGCTCGTCACCTCCCAGACGGTGGGTGGCCGGGCAGAGGCGCTTCCCACTTCCCAGCCAGTGGGTGGCCGGGCAGAGGTGCTCCTCACTTCCCAGATGGGGTGGTCGGGCAGAGGCCCTCCTCACTTCCCAGACGATGGGTCGGGCAGAGGCGCCCTCACCTCCCAGATGGGGTGGCCGGGCAGAGGCACTCCTCACCTCCCAGATGGGGTGGCCGGGCAGAGGCGCCCTCACTTCCCAGAAGATGGGTGGTCGGGCAGAGGCGCTCCTCACTTCCCAGACGATGGGTGGCCGGGCAGAGGCGCCTCCTCACTTCCCAGACGGGGTGGCCGGGCAGAGGCGCCCTCACTTCCCAGATGGGGTGGCCGGGCAGAGGCGCCTCCCTCACCTCCCAGATGGGGTGGCCGGGCAGAGGCGCTCCTCACCTCCCAGATGGGGTGGCCGGGCAGAGGCACTCCTCACTTCCCAGACGATGGGTGGCCGGGCAGAGGTGCTCCTCACCTCCCAGATGGGGTGGCCGGGCAGAGGCGCCTCACTTCCCAGACAGGGGTGGCCTGGCAGAGGCGCCCTCACTTCCCAGACGATGGGTGGCCGGGCAGAGGCGCCCTCACTTCCCAGATGGGGTGGCCGGCAGAGGCGCCTCATTCCCAGACAGTGGGTGGCTGGGCAAAGGCGCTCCTCACTTCCCAGAAGATGGGTGGTCGGGCAGAGGACTCTACACCTCCCAGACGATGGTTGGCCGGGCAGAGGCGCTCCTCACCTTCCAGACGGTGGTCGGACAGAGCCTCCCTCCTCCAGGACGGTTGGTGGCTCCGGCAGAGGCCAGTCTCAGATATTGGGTGGACAGGCTGAGGCCCCTCCTCACCTCCCAGATGGGGTGGTCGGGCAGAGGCGCCCCCACTATCCTGTCGGGCGTGCCTGGCAGAGGCGCTCCTCACTTCCCAGACGATGGGTGGCCGGGCAGAGGCCCTCCTCACTTCCCAGACAGTGGGTGGCTGGGCAGAGGCGCTCCTCACTTCCCAGACAGTGGGTGGCCGGGCAGAGGCGCTCCTCACCTCCCAGACGATGGGTGGTCGGGCAGAGGCGCCTCCTCACTTCCCAGACAGTGGGTGGCCGGGCAGAGGCACTCCTCACTTCCCAGACGGGGTGGCCGGGCAGAGGCCCTCCTCACCTCCCAGACGATGGGCGGCCGGGCAGAGACGCTCCTCACTTCCCAGATGGGGTGGCCGGGCAGAGGCGCCCTCACTTCCCAGATGATGGGTGGCCGGGCAGAGGCGCCCCTCACTTCCCAGACGATGGGTGGCCGGGCAGAGGCTCCTCACTTCCCAGACGGGTGGCCGGGCAGAGGCGCTCCTCACCTCCCAGACAATTGGGTGGCCGGGCAGAGGCGCTCCTCACTTCCCAGATGGGTGGCCGGGCAGAGGCACTCCTCACTTCCCAGACGGGCGGCCGGGCTGAGGCGCTCCTCACTTCCCAGACAATGGGTGGACGGGCAGTGTTTCTCCTCACTTCCCAGACGATGGGTGGCCGGGCAGAGGCGCCCTCACTTCCCAGATGGGTGGCCGGGCAGAGGCCCTCCTCACCTCCCAGACACAATGGGTGGCCGGGCAGAGGCGCTCTTCACTTCCCAGATGGGTGGCCGGGCAGAGGCGCTCCTCACTTCCCAGGTGGGTGGCCGGGCAGAGGCGCTCCTCACTTCCCAGACGATGGGTGGCCGGGCAGGCTCCTCACTTCCCAGACATGGGTGGCCGGGCAGAGGCGCTCCTCACTTCCCAGACGATGGGTGGCTGGGCAGAGGCGCTCCTCACCTCCCAGAGATGGGTGGCTGGCAGAGGCGCCCTCACTTCCCAGACGATGGGTGGCCGGGCAGAGGCGCTCCTCACTTCCCAGAAGATGGGTGGTCGGGCAGAGGCGCTCCTCACTTCCCAGGCGATGGGTGGCGGGCAGAGGCGCTCCTCACTTCCCAGCGTGGGTGGCGGGCAGAGGCACTCCTCACTTCCCAGACAGTGGGTGGCCGGGCAGATGCGCCTCACTTCCCAGGCGATGGGTGGCTGGGCAGAGGCGCCTCCTCACTTCCCAGACGGTGGGTGGCCAGGCAGAGGCGCCCTCACCTCCCCAGACGGTGGGTGGCCAGGCAGAGGCGCCCTCACCTCCCAGACGATGGGAGGTCGGGCAGAGGCGCTCCTCACCTCCCCAGACGGTGGGTGGCTGGGCAGAGGCGCTCCTCACTTCCCAGGCGATGGGTGGCTGGGCAGAGGTGCTCCTCACTTCCCAGACGGGCGGCCGGGCAGAGGCGTCCTCACTCACACACAGATGGGGTGGCCGGGCAGAGGCGCTCCTCACTTCCCAGACGGGTATGACAGAGGCTCTCCCCACCTCCCAGACGCTGCACAAGTAGTGAGGCCTTCACCCCATATATATGGTGGCCAGGCAGAGTAATTCCTCACTCAGATGGGGTGGAGCCGGGCAAGGCCTCACCCCAGAGATGGGGTGGTCAGGCAGAGTGTGCCCCACCTCCCAGACGATGGGTGGTCAGGCAGAGGCGCCCTCACCCCAGACGGTGGGTGGCCAGGCAGGCGCCCTCACTTCCCAGACGTGTGGCTAGGCAGGATGCCTCACAATTCCCAGACGATGGGAGGTCGCAGAGGCCTCCCTCACCCCGACGATTGGTGGCTGGGCAGAGTCAGCCCTCACCCCTCGACCACGGTACCGGGCAGAGGGATCTCCTCACCGGATGACAGGTCGCCGGCAGAGGCCCTCACTTCCCAGACGGGTGGCCGGGCAGAGGTGCTCCCACTTCACAGATGAAGGGCCGGGCCGAGGTGCCCTCACCTCCCAGGATGAAGGGTCGTCAGGCCGAGCCCTCAACCTCGACGAAGCATGGTCGGGCAGAGGCCTCACCCCGGACGACATGGGTGGCCAGGCAGAGGCACCTCACCCCCAGAGACTTGATGAGTGGCCGGAAGAGGCATTCCTCACTTCCAGACGGGCAGTGGTCACAAGAGAGGCGTCCTCACCCCAGATGTTGGGTGGTCGGGCAGAGGCCCCTTCACCCCCATGTACACGTGTGGTCGGGCAGAGGCATTCTCACTTCCAGCCGGGCAGCTGGGCATGGGTGCCCCCACCCCAGATGGGTGGCCGGGCAGAGGCCTCACCTCCAAATATGGGGTGGCCTGGCAGAGGCCTCACCTCCCCAGGCGGTGTGTGGCTGGCAGAGGCGCCCCTCACTTCCCAGATGAGGCGGCCGGCAGAGACAATACCTCACCACCCAGACGGGGTGGCCGGGCAGAGTACCCCCACTCCCCAGACGGGGTGGTCAGGCAGAGGCGCCCTCACCTCCCAAGCAGACCCAGGCGTCGGGCAGAGACTCCACTCACTCCCAGATGGTGTGTGGCCGGGCAGAGCCCTCCTCACTTCCCAGACAGTGGTGCCGGGCAAAGGCGCCTCACCTCCCAGACTCCATGGGTGTTCGGCAGAGGACCTCACCCCAGACGATGGTGGCTGGGCAGAGGCTTCCTCACCTTCCAGACGGTTGGTGGTCGGGCAGAGGCACCACCCCAGATAGTGGGTGGCTGCATGAGGCCCTCACCCCAGACCTTGGTGGCCGGGCAGAGCTGCTTCTCACTTCAGACGCATGGGTGGCCAGCAGAGGTTCCCTCCCCACCTCCCAGATGGGCGGCCGCACAGAGGCGCCTCCTCACCCCCACACAGACGACGGTGGCCGCAGAGGCCCACCCTCCCAGACATTGTGTGGCCGGCCACAGTGCTCCTCACCTCCCAGACGGGGTGGCTGCGAGGCGCTGCTCACTCTAGACAATGGGTGGTCGGAGGCGCCTCTCATTTCACAGATGCAGGTCGTGAAAGCAGAGGCCCTCCTCACTGCCCATATGATGGGTGGCCGGGCAGAGGCGCTCCTCACCTCCCAGATGTTGGGTGGTCTGGTAGAGGCTCTCCTCACTTCCCAGACGGTGGGTGGCCAGGCAGAGGTGCTCCTCACTTCCCAGACGATGGGTGGCCGGGCAGAGGCACTCCCTCACACCCAGACGATGGGTGGTGGGGGCCAAGCAGACACGCCTCACCCCAGACGATGGGTGGCCGGGCAGAGGCGCTCCTCAATTCCCAGATGGGCGGCCTTGCAGAGGCTCTCCTCACTTCATTGAAGGGGTGGCCGGGCAGAGGCCCTCCTCTCTTCCCAGACGATGGGTGGCGGGCCGAGGCTCTCACCTCCTGACACAATGGGTAGTCGGGCAGATGAACCCTCACTCCCAGACATGGTGGCTCAAGTAGAGACGCCCTCACTTCCCCATATGGGTTGGCCGGGCAGAGGCCTCCTCACTTCCCCTGTTTATGGGTCGCCGGCAGAGGCGCCCTCACCCTCGGACGATGGTGGCCGGGCAGAGGCGCCTCACTTCCCAGATGATGGTTGGCCGGGCAGAGGCGCCCTCAAATCCCAGATGGGCGGCCGGACCGAGGCCTCCCTTGACTCCCCAGATGGGTGGCCGGGTAGCCATCCTCACCTCACAGACCCATACCAAGCAGAGGCGCCCCACTCCAGATGGGTAGCCGGGCAGAGGTTCTCCTCACCTCACAGGCGGGGCAGCCCGGCAGAGGAGCTCCTGACTACCCAGATGGGGTGGCCGGGCAGAGGCGCCTCACCTCCCAGATGGGGTGGCCGGGCAGAGGTTCGCCTCACTTCCCAGACGATGGGTGGTCGGGCAGAGGTGCTCCTCACTTCCCAGACGGTGGGTGGCCGGGCAGAGGCGCCCCTCACCTCCCAGACGGTGGGTGGCCGGGCAGAGGCGCTCCTCACCTCCCAGACGATGGGTGGTCGGGCAGAGGTGCTCCTCACTTCCCAGACGGTGGGTGGCCGGGCAGAGGCGCGCCTCACTTCCCAGAAGGTGGGTGGTCGGGCAGAGGCCTCACTTCCTGTAGAAGGTGGGTGGTCGGGCAGAGGCTCACTTCCCAGACGATGGGTGGTCGGGCAGAGGCGCCTCACTTCCCAGACGGGCGGCCGGGCAGAGGCGCTCCTCACTTCCCAGATGGGGTGGCCGGGCAGAGGCCCTCCTCACTTCCCAGACGGTGGGTGGCCAGGCAGAGGCGCTCCTCACTTCCCAGACGATGGGTGGCCGGGCAGAGGCGCCTCCCTCACCTCCCAGACGGTGGGTGGCCAGGCAGAGGCGCCTCACCTCCCAGACGATGGGTGGTCGGGGAGAAGCGCTCCTCACCTCTCAGACAGTGCGGCCAGGCAGAGGCTCTCCTCACTTCCCAGATGATGGGTGGTCGGGCAGAGGCGCCTCTCACGTCCCAGATAGTGGGTGGCCGGGCTGAGGCGCCTCCCTCACTTCCCAGACGATGGGTGGTCGGGCAGAGGCGCCTCACTTCCAGACGATGGGTGGCCGGGCAGAGGCACTCCTCACATCCCAGACGATGGGTGGCTGGGCAGAGGCACTCCTCACTTCCCAGATGATGGGTGGTCGGGCAGAGGCTCTCACTTCCCAGACGGGTGGCCGGGCAGAGGCGCTCCTCACTTCCCAGACAGTGGGTGGCCGGGCAGAGTAGCTCCTCACTTCCCAGACGATGGGTGGCCAGGCAGAGGCTCTCCTCACTTCCCAGATGGGTGTCCGGGCGAAGCTCTCCTCACTTCCCAGACGATGGGTGGCCAGGCAGAGGCGCTCCACACTTCCCAGACTGGGTGGTCGGGCAGAGGCCCTCCTCACTTCCCAGATGATGGGTGGCCGGGCAGAGGCGCCTCTTACTTCCCAGATGATGGTTGGCCGGGCAGAGGCGCCTCCTCAAATCCCAGATGGGGCTTTAACCCAGGCTCCCCTCCCCTGACTTCCCCAGATGGGTGGCCGGCAGAGGCGCCCTCACCTCCCAGACGATGGGTGGTCGGGCAGAGGCGCTCCTCACCTCCCAGATGATGGGTGGCCGGGCAGAGGTTCTCCTCACCTCCCAGGCGGGGCAGCCCGGGCAGAGGCACTCCTCACTTCCCAGACGGGGCGCCGGGCAGAGGCCCTCCTCACTTCCCAGATGATGGGTGGCCGGGCAGAGGCGCTCCTCACTTCCCAGACAATGGGTGGACGGGCAGTGGTTCTCCTCACTTCCCAGACGGTTGGTGGCCAGGCAGAGGCGTCCTCACTTCCCAGTTGGGGTGGCCGGGCAGAGGCCCTCCTCACCTCCCCGACTATGGGTGGCCGGGCAGAGTCGCTCCTCACTTCCCAGAAGATGGGTGGCCAGGCAGAGGCGCCTCCTCACTCCCAGAAGGTGGGTGGCCGGGCAGAGGCGCCTCACTCCCAGACGATGGGTGGCCGGGCAGAGGCGCCTCACCTCCCAGACGGGCAGCCGGGCAGAGACGCTCCTCCCTTCCCAGACGGGGTGGCCGAGCAGAGGCACTCCTCACTTCCCAGACTATGGGTGGTCGGGCAGAGGCGCCCTCACCTCCCCGGATGATGGGTGGCTGGGCAGAGGCGCCTCACCTCCCGGAAAATGGGTGGCCAGGCAGAGGCGCTCCTCACCTCCCGGAAGATAGGTGGCCAGGCAGAGGCTCTCCTCACTTCCCAGATGATGGGTGGTCGGGCAGAGGCGCCTCCTCACCTCCCAGAAGATGGGTGGCCGGGCAGAGTAGCTCCTCACCTCTCAGATGATGGGTGGCCGGGCAGAGGCGCTCCTCACTTCCCAGACGGTGGGTGGCCGGGCAGAGGCGCCTCACTTCCCAGATGGGGTGGCCGGGCAGAGGCGCCCTCACTTCCCAGATGGGGTGGCCGGGCAGAGGCCTCACCTCCCAGACGATGGGTGGCTGGGCAGAGGCGTTGCTGGAATTCAAAGATGGGGTGGCCGGGCAGAGGCGCCTCACTTCCCAGATGGCAAGTGTTCGGCAGAATCGCTTCCTCACGCCCCGACAATGGGTGGCCGGGTGAGGCCTCCCCAACATCTGGAAGTTGGGTGGCCGGGCAGAGGCCTCACTTCCCAGACGCATGGGTGGCCGGGCAGAGGCCTCACTTCCCAGACGTTGGTGTCCGGGCAGAGGCCCTCCTCACTTCCCAGAAGATGGGTGTCCAGGCAGAGGCCCTCCTCACTCCCAGATGATGGGTGGTCGGGCAGAGGCGCCCTCACCTCCCAGAAGATGGGGTGGCCAGGCAGAGGCGCCTCCCTCACCTCCCAGACGCATGGGTGGCCGGGCAGAGGCGCTCCTGACCTACTGGATGATGGGTGGCCGGGCAGAGGCGCCTCACTTCCCAGATGTACGCCAGGCAAGGCTCTCACTTCCCAGAGGATGGGGTGGTCGGGCAGTGGCTCTCCTCACCTCCCAGACGATGGGTGGCTGGGCAGAGGCGCCTCACTTCCCAGACATGGGGTGGCCGGGCAGAGGCCCTCCTCACTCCCAGACGGTGGGTGGCCGGGCAGAGGCGCTCCTCACTTCCCAGACTGGGCGGCCGGGCAGAGCGCTCCTCACTTCCCAGACGATGCGTGGTCGGGGAGAAGCGCTCCTCACCTCACAGACGGGGCAGCCGGACAGAGACCCTTCTCACTTCCCAGAGAGTGGGTGGCCGGGCAGAGTCGCCCTCACTTCCCAGACGGTGGGTGGACAGGTAGAGGTGCTCCTAACTTCCCCAGACGGTGGGTGGCCGGGCAGAGGCGCTCCTCACTTCCCAGACATGGGTGGCCGGGCAGAGGCGCTCCTCACTTCCCAGACGGTGGTGTCCGGGCAGAGGCGCTCTTCACTTCCCAGACGTTGGGTGGCCGGGCAGAGGCCTCCTCACTTCCCAGACGATGGGTGGCTGGGCAGAGGCGCCTCACTTCCCAGACGCATGGGTGGTCGGGCAGAGGCCTCCTCACTTCCCAGACGCATGGGTGGTCAGGCAGAGGCGCCTCACTTCCCAGACGGTGGGCGGCCTGGCAGAGGCCCTCCTCACTTCCTAGACGATGGGAAGCCGGGCAGAGGCGCTCCTCACCTCCCAGACGATGGGTGCCGGGCAGAGGCACTCCTCACCTCCCAGACGATGGGTGGCCGGGCAGAGGCGCCTCACTTCCCAGACGCATGGGTGGCCGGGCAGAGGCGCTCCTCACTTCCCAGACGGGGTGGACGGGCAGAGGTGCTCCTAAGATCCCAGATGGTGATTGGGCGTACAGAGGCGCTTCTCACCTCCCAGACGATGGGTGGCCGGGCAGAGACTCTCCTCACCTTCCAGACGATGGGTGGTCACGCAGAAGCGCTCCTCACCTTCCGAGACGGGGCGGCAGGGCAGAGGTGCTTCTCACTTCACAGATGGGGTGGCCGTGCTGAGGTGCTCCTCACCTCCCAGACGATGGGTGGCCGGGCAGAGGCACTCCTCACTTCCCAGACGATGGGTGGCCGGGCAGAGGCACTCCTCACTTCCCAGACGGGGTGGACGGGCAGAGGTTCTCCCTCAGATCCCAGATGGTGATTGGGCGTACAGAGGCACTCCTCACTTCCCAGACGGGTCGGCCGGGCAGAGGCGCCTCACTTCCCAGATGGGGTGGCGGGCAGAGGCGCTCCTCACCTCCCAGACGATGGGTGGTCGGGCAGAGGCGCTCTCACTTCCCAGACGTATGGGTGGTCGGGCAGAGGCGCCTCAACTCCATGACCATTTGTGGCCGGGCAGAGGCGCTCCTCACTTCCCAGATGGGGTAGTCAGGCAGAGGCGCTCCTCACCTCCCGGACGATGGGTGGCCGGGCAGAGGATCTCCTCTCCTCCCAGACGGGCGGCCGGGCAGAGGCGTTCCTCACTTCCCAGATGGGGCAGGCGGGCAGAGACGCTCCTTCACTTCCCATATATGGGTGGCCGGGCAGAGGCACTCCTCACTCCCATATATAGGGTGGCCGGTCAGAGGCACTCCTCACTTCCCAGACGGGCAGCCGGGCAGAGGCGCCTCACCTCCCAGAAGGTGGGTGGACAGGTAGAGGCGCTCCTCACTTCCTGTGACGTGGGTGTCCGGCAGAGGCCACCTCCCCAGAAAATTGCAGCTGCAGAGGCCCCTCCCCTCAACTCCCTGACTATGGGTGGCCAGTCAGAGGCGCCTCCTCACTTCCCAGATGATGGTGGTCGGGAGAAGCACTCCCTCACCTCCCAGACGGGCAGCCGGGCAGAGGCGCCTCACTTCCCAGACATGGTTGGGTCAAGTAGTCACCTCGCCTCCCCAGAAGACGGGTGGTCAGGCAGACGCACTCCTCACTTCCCAGAAGGGGCGGCCAGGCAGAGGCGCTCCCCATGTCCCAGACGGGGTGGCCGGAAAGCGGCGCTCATCACTTACCATACAGTGGGTGGTCAAGAGGCTGCTCTCTCTCACTGGACGGTGACAGGTAGAGGTGCTCCTCACTTCCCAGAAGGTGGGTGGTTGGGCAGAGGAATGTTCACCTCCCAGACGATGGGTGGTCGACAGGCGCCCCTCACCTCTTACATAGGTGGTTTGACAGAGGCTTCTCCCCCCCCACCTTCCACAGGCGGCATGCCTCTCACGCCCCAGATGGTGGGCAGGCCGGGCTGAGGCCCTCCTCATCTCCTTCAAGCAGAATTCTGGGTGAGTCAGCAGAGGCGCCTCCCACTTCCCAGACCTGTGGGTGGCCAGGCAGAAGGCCTCACTTCCCAGACAATGGGAGGTCGGCAGAGGCTCTCCTCACCTCCCAAAGATGGGTGGGTGGGCAGAGGCGTCCTCACCTCCCCGGACGGCTGGGTGGTCGGGCAGAGGATCTCCCCTCACCTCCTGACCATGGCTGGCCGCAGAGGCGCCTCACTCTGGAGACGGGGTGGCAGGGCAGAGGTGCTCACTTCACAGATGGGGTGGCAAAGGAGGGTGCCCCTACTTCTAGATGAAGGGTCACAGTCGGTGGGCGCCTCACCTCTCGACGACGGCTACCGGCAGAGCGCCTCACCTTTCTGACGATGGGTGGCCGGGCAGAGGCACGCCTCACATCTCAGACGATGAGTGGCCAGGAAGAGTAATTGCCTCCCAGACGGGGTGGACGGGCAGAGGTGCTCCTCAGATCCCAGATGGTGATTGGGCGTACAGAGGCGCTCCTCACATCCCAGGCGATCGGTGGCCGGGCAGAGACTCTCCTCACTTCCCAGACGATGGGTGGTCAGGCAGAGGCGCTCCTCACTTCCCAGACGGTGGGTGGCAAGCAGAGGCGCCTGATTTCCCAGACGGGTGGCTGTGCGAGCTCACTTCCTCTGGTGATCGGCGGCCGGTAGAGGCTCTCCTCACCCCCCCGATGATGCGGTGGTGGCAGAGGCGCCTCACTGACGACGGGTGGCCGGGTGAGTGATCTCACCCACCGACGCATGGATGCCTCGGGCAGAGCCTCCCACCTCGGTGGACGGGCTGCCGGCAGGTGCTCCTCACTTCACAGATGGGGTGGGCGGGCCGGGGTGCTCCTCACTTCCCAGAAGAAGGGTCGTCAGGCCGAGGCGCTCCTCACCTCCTGGACGACGCCTGGCCGGGTAGAGGTGCTCCTCACATCCTGGAAGATGGGTGGCCGGGAAGAGACATGCCTCACTTCCCAGACGATGAGGACAAAGAGGCCTCCTCACGCCCCAGAGGGGGGCGTCGGCATTGGCACCTCATTTCCCCAGACTTTGGGTGGCGGGCAGAGGCCCACTCACTCATATATAGGGTGGCCGGGCAGAGGCACTCCTCACTTCCCAGACGGGGCGGCTGGGCAAGTGGTGCTTCTCTATTCCCAGATGGGGTGGCCGGGCAGAGTCGCTCCTCACTTCCAACATGGGGTGGATGGGCAGAGGCAGAGGCGCTCACTCCCACGGGTTGGCTACAGAGGCGCCCTCACTCCTGTGACCAGGCGGACGGGCAGAGACGCTTACCACTTCGCAGACGGGTGGCCGGGCAGAGGCGCGCCTCACTTCCCAGACCCAGGCGTCAGGCAGAGACGCTTACTCACTCTAGATGGAAGTGGCCGACAGAGTGCCTCCTGCCTCCCAGACGTTGGGTGGCCGAGGCCCCTCCCTCACTTCCCAGAGTTTGTGTGGCCGGGCTGAGGGAATTCCTCACTGCCCAGGCAGTGGGTGGCTGGGCCAAGGCGCTCCTCACTTCCCAGACGCATGGGTGGTTGGACAGAGACCTTCACCCTCCCAGACGATGGGTGGCCGGACAGAGGCGCCTCACCTCCCCAGACGCATAGGTGGCTTTTCCTGACAGAGGCCCCTCACCTTCCAGGCTGCTGGTGGCTGGGCAGAGGCCTCACGTCCCCAGATGGCAGGGTGGTCGGGCTGAGGCCCTCCTCATCTCCAGAATTTAAAATGGGCAGAGGCGCCTCACTCTCCTGTGATGGTGGGTGGCCAGGCAGAGGCGCCTCACTTCTGTGACAATGGGAGGTCGGGCAGGCTCTCCCCACCTCCCGAAGATGGGTGGCTGGGCAGAAGGCCTCCTCACCTCCTCGACGATGGCTGGCCGGGCAGAAGGCCTCACTTCAGATAATGGGAGGTCGGCAGAGGCTCTCCTCACCCCTAAAGATGGGGCAAAGTGAGGCTGCCTCCCTGACGAAGGGTGGCCAGGCAGAGACCTCCTCACCTCCCGGACGCATGGTTGGTCGGGTGATGCCTCACTTCTGGAGACGGGGTGGCAGGGCAGGAGGTGCCCCTCACTTCACAGATGGGGTGGCCGTGCTGAGGCCTCACTTCCCAGATGAAGGGTCACAGGCCGGTGGCGCCTCACCTCCCTCGGACGACGCGGGCTGGCCGGGCAGAGGCGCCTCACCTTCTGACTTATGGGTGGTCGGGCAGAGGCACGCCTACTCCTGCAGACGAGTGGCCAGGAAGAGGAACTGCTCACTTCCCAGATGGGTGGACGGCAGAGGTGCCCCTGATCCCAGATGGTGATTGGGGCGCACAGAGGCGCCTCCTCACATCCCAGGCGCATCGGGTGGCCGGGCAGAGATTCTCCCTCACTTCCCAGACGAGCGGGTGGTCAGGCAGAGGCGCCTCACTTCAGACGGTGGGCGGCAAGGCAGAGGCGCTCCTCACTTCCCAGACGGTGCGGCCAGGCAGAGGCGCCTCACCTCCCTGCATCATGGGAGGTCGGGTGAGGCTCTCTCTCACCCCCCCGGATTCATGGTGTGCAGGGCAGAGCGCCCTCAGCTCCCCGGACGCACGGGTGGCCGGGTAGAGATCTCCTCACTCCACCGGACGATGGGATGCCTGGGTGAGGCCCTCCTCACTTCCGAGACGTGGGGCTGCCGGGCATAGGTGCTCCTCACTTCACAGATGGGGTGGGCGGGCCGAGGTGCTCACTTCCCAGAAGAAGGGTCGTCAGGCCGAGGTGCTCCTCACCTCCTGGACGACGCCTGGCCGGGTAGAGGTGCTCCTCACATCCTGGAAGATGGGTGGCCGGGAAGAGACATGCCTCACTTCCCAGACGATGAGTGGCTGGGAAGAGGCACGCCTCACGTCCCAGAGGGGGCGGCCGGGCATTGGCACTCCTCATTTCCCAGACTTAAGTGGCGGCAGAGGCCCATCACTCTCATAGGTGGGTCGTGGGCAGAGTGCACTCCTCACTTCCTGTGACGGGCTGCTGGGCAAGGGTGCTTCTATTCCCAGATGGGGTGGCCGGGCAGAGTCGCCTCACTTCCACCAGACGGCAGAGGCGCTTTCACCTCCTCAGACGGGGTGGCTGGGCAGGAGGCGCCTCCTCACTTCCCAGACGAGGCGGACGGGCAGAGACGCCACTCACTTCGCAGACGGGGTGGCCGGCAGAGGCGCTCCTCACTTCCTCTGTGACCCAGGCTGCCAGGCAGAGACGCCACTGCCTCTCCCAGATGCCAGTGGCCGGACAGAGGGGCGCCCCTCACTTCCCAGACGCTAAGTGGTCAGGGGCCGAGGCCCTCCCTCACCTCCCAGAGTTTGTGTGGCCGGCAGAGGAAGTCCTCACTCCTGTGCAGTGCAGGCTGTGCCATGCCTCACTTCCTCTGGGTATTCATGCTGATGGCAGGACTCTTCACCTCCCAGAGGATGGGTGGTCGGGCAGAAGCCTCCAGACGCATGGGTGGCTCTGGCCAGAGGCCCTCCCTCACCTCCTGCTGGTGCCTGGCAGAGGCGCTCAAGTCCTGGCAGATATTGGCAGTCGGCTGAGGCCCTCCTCACTCCTGTAGAGGTTGGGTGGACGGGCAGAGGAGCTCCTCACTTCCCAGATGATTGATGGCAGTGCAGAGGTGCTCCTCACCTCCCAGACGGGGCAGCCGTGCAGATGCGCTCCTCACTTCCCAGACGACGGGTGGCCGGGCAGAAGCGCCTCCTCACTTCCCAGATGGGGTGGTCAGCAGAGGCCTCACTTCCAAGACGCATGGGTGGTCAGGCACAGTCGCCTCACTTCTCAGACGGTGGTGGTCGGGCAGAGGCGCCTCACTTCCCAGGCTAGCCAGGCAGAGGATCTCCCCACCTCCCAGATGGGGCCGGGGCAGAGGGGCTCGTGGCAGACGGGTGGGTGGCCGGGAAAGGAACAAGCCTCACTTCAGACAATGGTGAGACGCAGGCAGCGCCCCCACTTCCCAGACGCCAGGTCGGGCAGAGGCGCCTCCTCACTATCCTGTCGTGAGGCAGCCTGGCGAGTCTTCCTCACTTACTAGACGATGGGTGTCCGGGCAGAGGCGCTCCTCACTTCCCAGACAGTGGGTGGCAGGGCAGAGGCGCTCCTCACTACCCAGACGATGGGTGGTCTGGCAGAGGAATCTTCACATCCCAGACGATGGGTGGCCGGGCAGAGGCGCTCCTCACATCCCAGAAGATGGGTGGCCGGACAGAAGCCCTCCCTCACCTTCCAGACGGCTGGTTGCGGGCAGAGGCGGCACACGCCCAGATAGGTGGGGCTAAGGCGCTCCTCACCTCCCAGACTTTGGGTGGCCAGGCAGAGGCGCCTCCTCACTTCCCAGACGAAGGGTGGCCGGGCACAGCCACCATTTCCCCAGACGCGCGGCGGCCGGCAGGCCCTCCTCACTTCTGTGACATAGGTGGCCGGGCAAATGCGCCTCCCTAACCTCCCAGGACGTGGGGGAAAATCCAGAGGCGCCTCACTTCCCAGACAGGGTGGTCGGGCAGAGGGCGCGACCTCACTTCCCAGACGGTGGGTGGCCGGGCAGGCGCTTCCTCACTTCCCAGACGGGCTAGGCAGAGGCACTCACCCACCCCAGACGGGTGGCCGGGCAGAGGTGCTCGCTTCCTGAGGGGCGCCGCAGAGTGCTCCTCACATGAGCTGTCGGGAAGAGAGGTGCTCCCATTTCCCAGAGATGATGGGTCAAGCTGTAAGAGAGCCTCCCCATCACATCCCCGGATCCATGGCTGGTCGGGCAGAGGCGCCTCCTCACCTCCCGACCATGTGTAGCCGGGCAGAGGCACTCACTTCCCAGAAGATGAGTGGCCGGGCAGAGGCGCCACTCACTTCCCAGACGGGGCGGCCAGGCAGAGGCCCTCCTCACTTTCCACATGGGGTGGCCGGGCAGAGGCGCTCCTCACTTCCTAGAGGTTGGGTGGCCGGGCAGAGGCCCTCTTCACTCCCATATATAGGTGGCCGGGCACAGGCACCCCTCACTTCCCATACGGGGTGGCTGGGCCGAGGCGCTCCTCAATCCCAGATGGTGAGGCCGGGCAGAGTCGATCCTCACTTCCCAGATGATGGGTGGTCAGGCAGAGGCTCCTCACTTCCCAGCTGGTGGGTGTCGGGCAGAGCTCCTCACATCCCAGAGAAGGCCAGGCAGAGGCGCTACCCACCTCCCAGACAGGTTGGCCGGGCAGAGGCGCTCGTCAATTCCCAGACGGTGGGTGGCCGGAAGAGGCACTCCTAACTTCCCAGACTTGGTGGTCGGGCCGAGGCCCTCTTCACTTCCAGACGGGGTGGCTTGGCAGCAGGTGCTCACTTCCCAGACACGCGGACGGGCAGAGGGGCATGCTCACTTCCAGACGGTTGGTGGCCAGGTAGAGGCACTGCTCACGCCCAGTCGGGTGGCTGCAGAGGTGCTCCTCACCCCCCAGACGATGGTCGGGAAGCCTCACCTCACAGACGGGCAGCTGACAGAGACTCCTTCTCACTTCCCAGAGAGAGTGGGTGGTCGTGGCAGAGTCGCCTCACTTCCCGTGAAGATGGTGGTCAGGCCAGAGGCTCCTCACTTCCCAGACGGTGGGTGGCCGGGAAGAGGCGCCCCACTTTCCAGAAGGTGGGTGACAGGTAGAGCGGCTCCTAACTTCCCAGACGTGGGTGTCCGGGCAGAGGCTTTCGTCGCCTCCCAGATAATTGGTAGCCGTGCAGAGGCCCTCCTCAACTCCCGGACTATGGGTGGCCTGGGCAGAGGCGCTCCTCACTTCCCAGATGATGGGTGGTCGGGGAGAAGCGCTCATCACTTCCCCAAACGGGTGGGTACAGGCAGAGTGCCAGCCTCCCAGAAGATGAGAGGTCGGCAGAGGCTCTCCCCACCTCCCGAATAAGTGGGTGGCCGGGCAGAGGCGCCTCAACCCCGGTTATGCACAGCCCGAGAGCTCCTCACCTCCCAGACGATGGGTGGCCGGGCAGAGGCGCTCCTCACTTCCCAGACGATGGGTGGTCGGGCAGAGGCGCTCCTCACTTCCCAGATGGGGTGGCCGGGCAGAGGTGCTCCTCACTTCCCAGACAGTGGTTGGCCGGGCAGAGGCCCTCCTCACTTCCCAGATGATTGGCGGCCAGGCAGAGGCTCTCCTCACTTCCCAGACGGGGTGGCCGGGCAGTGGCGCTCCTCACTTCCCATAGATTGGGTGGCCGGGCAGAGGCGCTCCTCACTTCCCAGGCTATGGGTGGCAGGGCAGAGGCACTCCTCACTTCCCAGACAATGGGTGGCCGGGCAGAGGCGCTCCTCACTTCCCAGATGATGGGTGGCCGGGCTGAGGCCGTCCTCACCTCCCAGACGTTTGGTAGCCTGGCAGAGGCGCTTCTCACCTCCCAGACGATGGGTGGCCGGCAGAGGCACTCCTCACTTCCCAGACGGTGGGTGGCCAGGCAGAGGCGCTCCTCACTTCCCAGATGGGGGGGCCGGGCAGAGGCGTTCCTCACTTCCGAGACGGGGCGTCCCGGCAGAGGTGCTCCTCACTTCCCAGACGTTGCGGCCGGGCAGAGGCCCTATTCACTCCCCATATAGGCTGTCGGGCAGAGGTACTCCTCACTTCCCAGACGGTGGGTGGCCGGGCAGAGGCGATCCTCACATCCCAGATGGGGCGGCTTGGCAGAGGCGCTCCTGAATTTTGTGATGGGTTTCTCGGCAGAGGCGCCTCACTTCCCAGACGGTGGGTGGCCGGGCAGAGGCGCTCCTCACTTCCCAGACGGTGGGTGGCCAGGCAGAGGCCTCACCTCACAGATGGGGTGGCCGGGCAGAGGTGCTCCTCACTTCCCAGATGATAGGTGGCCGGGCAGAGGCACTCCTCACTTCCAGACGGCAAGGGCAGAGGCGCTCCTCACCTCCCGGACGATGGGTGGCCGGGCAGAGGATCTCCTCAACTCCCCGACGGTGGGTGGCCGGGCAGAGGCGCTCCTCACTTCCCAGACGCTGGGTGGCCGGGCAGAGGCGCCTCACTTCCCAGATGGGGTGGCCGGGCAGAAGCGCCTCACCTCCCAGACGGGCAGCCGGGCAGAGGCGCCTCACTTCCCAGACGGTGGGTGGCCGTGCAGAGGCGCCTCCTCACTTCCCAGTCGATGGGTGGCCGGGCAGAGGTGCTCCTCACTTCCCAGAAGATGGGTGGTCAGGCAGAGGCGCCTCACTTCCCAGACGGGCGGCCGGGTAGAGGTGCTCCTCACTTCCCAGACGGTGGGTGGCCAGGCAGAGGCGCTCCTCACCTCCCAGACGGGTGGCCGGGCAGAGGCGCTCCTCACCTCCCGGACCATGTGCGGCTGGGAGAGGCACTCCTCACTTCCCAGACGGTGGGTGGCCGGGCAGAGGCGCTCCTCACCTCCCAGACGGTGGGTGGCCGGGCAGAGGCACTCCTCACTTCCCAGATGGTGGGTGGCCAGGCAGAGGCGCTCCTCACTTCCCAGACGGTGGGTGGCCGGGCAGAGGCGCTCCTCACCTCCCAGACGGGTGGCCGGGCAGTGTCGCTCCTCACTTCCCAGAAGATGGGTGGTCAGGCAGAGGCACTCCTCACCCTTAGACGGGTGGCTGGGCAGAGGCCCTCCCAGGCTGGGCAGCCACGACGAGGCTCTCCCCACCTCCCACATGGGGTGGCCGGGCAAGGTGCTCCTCACTTCCCAGACGCTTGGTGGCCGGGCAGAGGCGCTCCTCACTATCCTGTCGGGACGGCCTGGCAGAGGCCCTCCTCACTTCCCAGACGATGGGTGGACAGGTAGAGGCGCTCCTCACTACCCAGACGATGGGTGGTCGGGCAGAGGAATCTTCACCTCCCAGACGATGGGTGGCCGGGCAGAGGCGCTCCTCACTTCCCAGATGGTGGGTGGCCAGGCAGAGGCGCTACTCACTTCCCAGATGGTTGGTGGCCAGGCAGAGGCGCTCCTCACTTCCCTGTCGGGGTGTCCTGGCAGAGGCGCTCCTCAATTCCCAGACGATGGGTGGTCGGGGAGAAGCGCTCCTCATCTCCCCGACGGGGCAGCCGGGCAGAGATCCTCCTCACTTCCCAGACAGTGGGTGGCCGGGCAGAGTCGCTCCTCACTTCCCAGAAGATGGGTGGCCGGGCAGAGGGGCTCGTCAATTCCCAGATGGTGGGTGGCCGGGAAGAGGCGCTCCTCACTTCCCAGAGAATGGGTGGACTGGCAGAGGTGCTCCTCACCTCCCAGACGATGGGTGGCCGGGCAGAGGCGCTCCACACCTCCCAGACGATGGGTGGCCGGACAGAGGCCCTCCTCACTTTCCAGACGGCTGGTTGCCGGGCAGAGGCGCCTCTCACGTCCCAGATAGTGGGTGGCCGGGCTGAGGCCGTCCTCACCTCCCAGACTTTTGGTGGCCGGGCAGAGGCGCTCCTCACCTCCCAGACGATGGGTGGCCGGGCAGAGGCTCTCCTCACCTCCCAGACGATGGGTGGCCGTGCAGAGGCCTCCTCACCTCCCAGACGATGGGTGGCCGGGCAGAGGTGCTCCTCACTTCCCAGACAATGGGTGGTCAGGCAGAGGCGCTCCTCACTTCCCAGAAAGTGGGTGGCCGGGCAGACGCACTCCTCACTTCCCAGAAGGGGCGGCCAGGCAGAGGCACTCCCCACGTCCCAGACGGGGTGGCCGAGTAGAGGCGCTCCTCACTTCCCAGAAGGTGGGTGGTCGGGCAGAGGCGCTCCTCACTTCCCAGAATGTGGGTGGCCTGCAGAGGCGCTCCTCACTTCCCAGACGGTGGGTGGACGGCAGAGGCCTCACTTCCCAGAATGCGGGTGGCCGGGCAGAGGCGTCCTCACTTCCCAGACGGGGTGGACAGGTAGAGGCGCTCCTCACTTCCCAGACGATGGGTGGCCGAGCAGAGGCGCTCCTCACTTCCCAGACTTTGGGTGGCCGGGCAGAGGCGTCCTCACTTCCCAGAAGGGGTGGACAGGTAGAGGCGCTCCTCACTTCCCAGAAGGTGGGTGGTCAGGCAGAGGCGCTCCTCACTTCCCAGAGGTGGGTGGCCGGGCAGAGGCCTCACTTCCCAGATGGTGGGTGGCCGGGAAGAGGCGCTCCTCACTTCCCAGACGGTGGGTGGACAAGTGGGTGGCCAGGCAGAGGCGCTCCTCACTTCCCAGAAGGTGGTTGGCCGAGCCGAGGCGCTCCTCACTTCCAGACAGTGGGTGGCCGGGCAGAGGCGCTCCTCACTTCCCAGAATGTGGGTGGCCTGCAGAGGCGCTCCTCACTTCCCAGACGGGCAGCCGGGCAGAGGCGCTCCTCCCTTCCCAGACGGGGTGGCCGCAGCAGAGGCGCTCCTCACTTCCCAGACGATGGGTGGTCGGGCAGAGGCTCCTCACCTCCCAGACGGGCAGCCGGGCAGAGGCGCCTCCTCACCTCCCAGACGATGGGTGGCCGGGCAGAGGTGCTCCTCACCTCCCAGACGATGGGTGGCCGGGCAGAGGCCTCCTCACTTCCCAGACGCATGGGTGGCCGGGCAGAGGCGCTCCTCACCTCCCCTGTAGACGAGATGGGTGGCTGGATGGAGACCCTCCTCACCTTCCGGACGGTTGGTGGCTGGGCAGAGGCGCCTCCTCACCTCCCAGACGATGGGTGGCCCGGCAGAGGCTCTCCTCACCTCCCAGACGATGGGTGGCCGGGCAGAGGCGCCCTCACTTCCCAGACGCATGGGTGGCCGGGCAGAGGCCGCACAATTTTTCAGACGGGAGGCCGGGCAGAGGCACTCCTCACTTCCCAAATAATGGGTGGCCGGGCAGAGGCGCTCCTCACCTCCCTCGGAGGATGGGGTGGCCGGGCAGAGGCGCCTCACTTCCCAGATGAGGTGGCCGGGCAGAGGCCTCACTTCCCAGATGAGGTGGATGGGTGGAAGCGCCCTCACTTCCCAGATGTGGTGGCCGGGCAGAGGCTCTCCTCTCCTCCCAGACGATGGGTGTCCGGGTAGAGGTGCCTCCTCACTTCCCAGATGATGGGTGGTCGGGCAGAGGCGCTCCTAACTTCCCAGATGGGTGGCCGGGCAGAGGTGCTCCTCACCTCCAAGACTGGGCGGCTGGGCAGAGGTGCTCCTCAATTCCCAGCTGGGGTGGCCGGGCAGAGGCGCTCCTCACTTCCCAGACGGGGTGGCCGGGCAGAGGCGCTACTCACTTCCCAGATGAGGTGGACATGTAGAGGCGCTCGTCACTTCCCAGAAGATGGGTGTCCGGGCAGAGGCGCTCCTCACTTCGTAGAAAATGGGAGGCCGGGCAGCGGAGCTCCTCACCTCCCGAAGATGGGTGGCCGGGCAGAGGCTCTCCTCATCTCCCGGACCATGGTTGGCTGGGCAGAGGCGCTCCACACTTCCCACACGGGGTGGCCGGGCAGAGGCGCCTCCTCACTTCCCAGACGATGGGTGGCCGGGCAGAGGCGCCTCACCCCAGATGATGTGTTGCCAGGCAGAGGCCCCTCACCTCCCAGACGATGGGTGGCTGGGCAGAGGTGCTCCTCACTTCCCAGATGAGGTGGCCGGGCAGGAGGCGCCTCACTTCCCAGACGATGGGTGGCTGGGCAGAGGTGCTCCTCACTTCCCAGACGATGGGAGGCCGGGCAGAGGCACTCCTCACTTCCCAGATGAGGTGGCCGGGCAGAGGCGCCTCACTTCCTCCCTGACGGGCAGTCGGTCAGAGGCGCCCTCACTTCCCGGACGGGCAGCCGTGAGGCGCCCTCACATCTTCCTGGATAACTGGGCAGTCGCCTCCCTCACCTCCCCAGGCGGTGGTGGTCAAGTAGAGGCACTCCTCACTCTCAGACGGGCGTCACCGAGAAAGGCTTAATCAACCCCCAGACAGGATGGCCGGGCTTCACACGCCTCCTGCCTCCCCAGACAGGGCGTGGCGCCCTCACTTCCTAGGACGGGTATGTGCCTTGCAGAGGCTCCACACCTCCCATACCGCATGGGTGGCCAGGTATAGGCCCAGCCTCCTCAGACGCATGGTGGTCGTGGGTGGTGAGGTGCTTCTCAATCCCAGACGCATGGGTGGCCGGGCAGCCTCATTGTGACCGTGGTGCATATGCAGAGGTGCTCCTCACTTCCCAGACGTTGGTTTGCAGGGCTGAAGCGCTCCTCACCTCCCAGAAGGGGCTGCCGGGCAGAGGCCTCAACTCCCTTGTGACGGGCTGGACGGGCAGAGGCACTCCTCACTTCCTAGGATGGTGGGTGCCCGGCAGGCCCACATCAATTTGGGTGACCGGGCACAGGCCTCCTCACTCCTTCTGTGACGACGGGTGGCTGGCAGAGGCGCACCTCACTTCCCAGAGGGGGGCTGCTTGGCGGCGCGCCCTCACCTCCCACGGTAGGACGTAGAAGGCCTCACTTCCCAGACGGGGCTGCTGGGCAAAGGCCTCACCTCCCATACAATGGGCCAGGTATTCTGCTCAACTCCCAGACGAAGGGTGGCCGGGCAGACAATTCTCACTTCCTGTGACGATGGTGGGCTGCTCAGAGGCTCTACCCACTTCCCAGCCAGGGTGTCAGCAGAGCTTTCACGTTCCCAGACTGTGGGTTGCCGGGTGAGGTAACCTCCTCACGCCCCAGATGTGGGCGGCCGGCAGAGTAAGGCGTGCTCCTACTTTCCGGAAGGGGCGGCAGGGCAGAGCCGCCCTCACCTCAGACAGGGGAGGCTGGGCAGAGGCTTACCATTCTTCAGATGACGGTGGCCGGGCAGAGGCGCCTCCTCACTCTGTGACGGGCTGCCGGGTGAGGCCTCACCTCCCAGACGATTGGTAGCCTCGCAGTGGTGCTCCTCACCTGCCAGACGATGGGTGGCTAGGCAAAGGTGCTCCTCACTTCTTCCTTCCAGATGGTGTGGCCGGGCAGAGGAGCTCCTCACTTCCTCCCTGATGGGGCGGCCGGTCAGAGGTGCTCCTCACCTCCCAGACGATGGGTGTTCAGGCAGATGCGATCCTCACTTCCCAGACAGGATGTCCGGGGAGAGGCGCTCCTCACTTCTGAGACGATGGGTGGCCGGGCAGAGGCGCTCCTCACATCCCAGACGGGCGGCCGGGCACATGCGGTCCCTCACTTCCCCAGACGCATGGGTGGCCGGGCAGAGGAGGTCCTCTTTTCCCAGACAATGGGTGGCAGGGCAGAGGCGCTCCTCAAATCCCAGACGGGGTGGCCGTGGGCAGAGCGCTCCCTCACTTCCCAGACCTGTAGGTCGGGCTCTAGGCTGACCACCTCCCAGACACGGGTGGCCGGGCAGAGGCCCCCCTCACTTCCTCTAGACGGGGTGGCCGGCAGAGGCCCTCACTCTGTGACCATGGGGTGGTCCCGCAGAGGCACACACGCCACTTCCCAGAGGGTGGGTGGCCACGCAGAGGCGCTGCTCACTTCCAAGAAGATGGGTGGCCGGGCACAGGCGCTCCTCCCTTACCAGACGGGGCGGCCGAGCACAGGTGCTCCTCAGTTCCCAGACGACGGGTGGCCGGGCAGAGGAGCTCCCTCACTCCCAGAGGGGTGGCTGTCGGCAGAGCTCTGCCCACACACCCTCCCAGACGATGGGTGGCCCGGAAGAGGCGCTCCTCACTTCCCAGACAGGGGTGGCCGGGCAGAGTTGCTCCTCACCAGACAGTGGGGTTGCCAGGCAGAGGCATGCCTCAAACCTAGAGGAGCAGCTGTCGGGCAGAGGCCACCTCACTTCCCAGACAATGGTGGCCGGGCAGGAGGCGCCCACCCCTGTAGACGCAGGGTGGTCGGGAAGAGGTAACTCCTCACTTCCCCAAATAGGGTGGACGGCAGAGGCGCCTCTTCACTTGTGACGGGCGGCCGGGCAGAGGCACTCCTCACTCTGAATGGTGGGTGGCCGGGCAGAGATGCTCCTCATTTCCCAGACGGGGGTGGACGGGCAGAGGCACAGCTCACTTCCAAGATGGTGGAGCCGGGTAGAGGCCCACCTCATTTCCCAGACGGTGGGTTGCCTGCAGGCGCCCTCACTGCAGGACGGGGCCGCTGGGCAGAGGCTTCACTTCCCAGACGACGCTGCTGGGCAGAGGCCAACACCCCCAGACGCATGGGTGGCTGGGCAGAGGCGCCTCACCTCCCAGACGATGGGTGGCCCGGCAGAGGCCCTCCCTCCCAGACTGTGAGTGGTGGTCGGGCAGGGGCGCTCCCTACTTACCAGATTGTGGGTAGCCGGGCAGAAGCACTCCTCACTTCCCAGATGGGGCGGCCATGCAAAGGCGCTCCTCACTTCCTAGACGGGGCGGCCTTGCAGAGGCACTCCACACTTCCCATACGATGGGTGGCCAGGTATAGGCGCTCCACTTCCCAGACGATGGGTGGCCGGGCAGAGGTGCTTCTCACATCCCAGACGATGGGTGGCCGGGCAGAGGCGCTCCTCATTTACCAGACCGTGGGTGGATATGCAGAGGTGCTCCTCACTTCCCAGACGTTGGTTGGCAGGGCTGAAGCGCTCCTCACCTCCCAAAGGGGCGGCCGGGCAGAGGCGCTCCTCAACTCCCAGACGGGGCTGACGGGCAGAGGCACTCCTCACTTCCTAGATGGTGGGTGCCCGGGCAGAGGCGCTCCTCATTTCCCCGAATTTGGGTGACCGGGCACAGGGGCTTCTCACTTCCCAGACGAGGGGGGCTGGGCAGAGGCACTCCTCACCTCCACACGGGTGGCTGTAGAGGCGCCTCACTCCCAGACGCATGGGTGGTCCGGCAGAGGCACGTCACTCTGTGATGGTGGTGGCCGGGCAGAGGCGCTGCTCAATTCCCAGAAAATGGGTGGCCGGGCAGAGGTGTTCTCCCCTACCACAGATGGGGTGTACGGCACAGGCCCTCACTCCCAGACGAGGGTGGCCGGGCAGAGGCGCCCTCATTCTTCAGAGGATGGTTGGCCGGCAGGGGGCTCCTCTTTTCCCAGACAATGGGTGGCCGGGGAGAGGCGTACCATTCCCAGACGTGGGTGGCCGGGCAGAGGGCGCACTACCCCAGAGGGGCGGCTTGGCGGCGCCTCACCCCAGACGGTGGTGGAGTCGGCAGAGGTGCTCCTCACTTCTGTGACGGGCTGCTGGGCAAGGCGCCCTCACCTCCCATAATGGGGCCAGGCAGAGGCCCTCCTCACCTCCCAGACGATGGTCGGCAGAGCTACCCTCACACCTCCTGACCATGGTGGTCGCTCAGGCCCCTACCCACTTCCCAGATTGTGGGTGGTCGGCAGAGGCCATCAAATTCCCCAGACCGTGGGTTGCCCGGCAGGCACTCCTCACGCCCCAGACGTGGGCGGGCCGGGCAGAGGCGCCTCCCACCTTCCCCGAAGTATGCAGGGTGAGCCGCCCTCACTCGCAGACAGGGAGGCTGGCAGAGGCGCCACTTCATTCCCAGAACGACGGGTGGCCGGGCAGCAGAGGCGTGCTCCTCACTTCCCAGACGGGCTGCCGGCAGAGGGGCAGCCCTCACCTCCCAGACGATGCCTCGCAGTGGTGCTCCTCACCCTGCTGTGACAATGGTGGCTAGGCAAGGTGTTCTCACTTTTCCTCGGATGTGGGGCCGGGTAGATGCATTCCCTAGCCTTCCCAGACGGGTGCCCGGCAGAAGCGCCTCACTTCTAGTATCCTGACGGGCGGCCGCGGCAGAGGTGCTCCTCACTTCCCAGACATGCCGGGCAGACGCCTCACTTCCTCTAGACGGGCGTGGCAGAGGCGCCTCACTTTTCTCAGACGGGTGGCCGGGCAGAGGCACTCCCCACTTCCTTCCAGTCGGTGTTGCCGGGCAGAGGCGCTCCTCACTTCCTCCCCTGATGGGGCGGCCGGGCTCCTCACTTCCCAGACCATGGGTGTTCAGGCAGATGATCCCTCACTTCCCAGACACAGGATGTCCGGGAGAGTAAGTGCCCCTCAACCTGAGACGAGCGGGTGGCCGGGCAGAGGCGCTCCTCACACCCAGACCTAGGCGGCCGGGCACAGGCGGTCCCTGCACTTCCCAGACGGTTGTACGGACAGAGGAGGTCCTCTTTCCCAGACAATGGGTGGTAGGCAGAAGCCTCACGCCAGACGCACAGGTGGCTGGGCAGAGGCGCTCACTTCCCAAACAAAGCGGCCGGCAGAGGCGCCTCCCTCACCTCCTCAGACGGTGGGTGGTCGGCATGGCGCCCTCACCGCCCAGACGGGCAGCTGGGCAGAGGTGCTCTCACCTCCATGGGCCGGCTGGGTGGCCCGGCAGAGGTTAACCTCCTGACGGCGGGTGGCCGGGCAGAGGAGCTCCTCACTCCCAGACGGCCAGCCGGGCAGGGCTCCTCCTCACCCCAGACAGGCGGCCGGCAGAGGCGCCTCACTTCTCGCAGAGACGGTGGGATTCCGGCAGAGGCGCTCCTCACTTCCAAGACGGGGTGGCCGGACAGAGGCGCTCCCCTCCCTTTCCCCGGACGGGCAATGGCCAGAGGACTCCTCACTTCTTCCGGATGGAGCAGCAGGTCAGAGACGCTCCTCACTTCTTCCCGGAAGGTGCGGCCGGGCAGGTGCTCTCACCTCTTTCCCACGGGCATCCGGCAGAGGCACTCCCCTCACCTCCTGCTGGGGCCGGGTGGCCGGGCAGAGGCACTCCACACTTCTTCCCAGACGGGGCAGCCAGGCAGAGGTGCTACTCACTTCTTCCCGGACGGGGCAGCCGGGCAGAGGCGCTCCTCACTTCCCAGACGGGGTGGCCGGGCAGAGGCGCCTCACTCCCAGACGCATGGGTGGCCGCAACAATGCCACTTCCTCTAGAGTGTGGGTGGCCGGGCAGAGGAGCTCCTCACCTTCCAGAGGGTGGGTTGTAGGGCAGAGTCGCTCCTCACTTCCCAGACAATGGGTGGCCGGGCAGAGTTGCTCCTCACCTCCCAGACGATGGGTGGCTGGGCAGATGCGCTCCTCACATCCCAGACGATGGGTGGCCGGGCAGAGGCGCTCCTCACTTCCCATACGATGGGTGGCCAGGAATAGGCGCCTCCACTTCCCAGACGATGGACGGCCGGGCGGAGGCGCTCCTCACTTCCCAGACGGTGTGTGGCCGGGCAGAGGCCTCACCTCCCAGACGGTGGGTGGCCGGCAGAGGCGCCTCCTCACTTCCCAGACGCATGGGTGGCCAGGCAGAGGCCCTCCCAACCTCCCAGACGGTGGGTTGTTGGGCAGAGGCGCCTCACTTCCCAGACGGTGTGTAGCTGGGCAGAGGCTCTCCTCACTTCCCAGACGGGGTGGCCGGACAGAGGCGCTCCTCACCTCCCAGACGATGGGTGGCCGGGCAGTGGCGCCTCACTTCCTGTAGACGGGGCGGCCGGGCAGAGGGCGTGTCCACCTCCCAGACGGTGGTGGCCGGGCAGAGGAGCTACTCTTTCCAGACAATGGGTAATGGGCAGGCCTCATTCTTCTGTGACCCACAGGTGGCCGTGCAGAGGCCTCCTCCTCACTTCCCAAACGGGGCGGGTCGGACAGAGGAGCTGCTCACCTCACAGATGGTGGGTGGTCGGGCAGAGGCGCTCCTCACTGCCCAGACGGGGCGGCTGGGCAGAGGCACTCCTCACCTCCCCATATGCGATGGGTGGGCAGGCATAGGCGCTGCTCACCTCCCAGACGATGGGTGGCCGGGCAGAAGCGCTCCTCATTTCCCAGACGACAGGTGGCCGGGCAGAGGCGCTCCTCAACTCCCAGACACAGTGACCAGCAGAGGCGCTCCTCACTTCCCAGATGGTGGGTTTCTGGGCAGAGGTGCTCCTCACCTCCCAGACGGGGCGGCAGAACAGAGGCACACCTCCCTTTTTCCCGGAAGGTGCGGCCGGGCAGAGGCGCTCACTTATTCCCGGACGGAGCAGCTGGTCAGAGACGCTCCTCACTTCTTTTCCCGAAGAAGGCCGGGCAGAGGTGCTCTCACTTTCCCGACGGGCAGTGGGCAGAGGCAACTCCTCACCTCCCAGGTGATGTGGCTGCCGGGCTCAGGGCGCCTCACTTCCCAGACGGGCAGCCGGGCAGGGCGCCACTCACCTCCCAGGCGCGATGGGTGGACAGGCAGATGCGCTACCAACACCCAGACGGGCGTGTCGGGCGGAGGCATCACGCCACTTCCTGTGACGGGATGGCTCGCAGAGGGCGCCTCACCTCCCAGATGGGGCGGGTTGGGCAGAGGCGCCTCACTTCCCAGACACTGGTTGGATCTGGCAGAGTCAGCCTCACTTCCCAGACAGGATGGCCGGGCAGAGGCGCCTCCTCACTTCAAGACGATGGGTGGCCGGGCAGAGGCGCCCTCACCACAGACGCATGGCCGGGCAGAGGCCCTCATTTCCCTGAATGCATGGTAGCCGGGCAGAGGCGCCTCCTCACCTCCCAAACGATGGGTGGCTAGGGCAGATGCGCTTCCTCACTTCTTCGACGGACTCCCCAGACAGCACTCTATTTCCCGGACGGGTCCCCTCAGGCAGGCTCACTTCTTTCCTGGATGGTGCGCGGCCGGGCAGAGGTGCTCCTCACTTCAGATGGGGCTGCTGGCTGTGGTGTCTCACTCTTCCCCAGACGGGTGGGACGGGCAGAGGCACTCCTCACTTCCTCCCAGACTCCAGGTGTGGCCGGGAGAGGCGCCTCACTTCTCCCGATGGGGCGTCGGGCAGAGGTGCTCCTCATCTCCTGCAGAAGGTGGGTGAACAGGCAGAGGCGGTCCTCACTTACCAGACAGATGGCCGAGAGAGGCCCTCACTTCCTGAGACGAGCAGGAGCCTGTCAGAGGCCCTCACTTCAGAGTGAGGCTTAATCGGGCAGAGGCTCCTCACTTCCCAGACCATGGGTGGTCAGCAGAAGCCCTCATTTCAGAGATGGGTGGCCGGGCAGAGGAGCCCTTTCCCAGACAATGGGTGGACGGGAGAGCGCTACTATTCTGTGAGACGACGGGTGGCCGGGCAGAGGCTCCTCACTCCTGTGACGGGCGGCTGGGCAAAGGCTGCTCTCCTCCTCCCAGACGGGTAGGTGGTCAGGCAGGCGCCTCACTTCCTGTGACGTGGTGGCTGGGCAAGGCGCCCCTCACCTCCCATGCTACTCCATGGGGCCAGGCAGAGGTGCTACTCACCTCCCAGACGATGGGTGGCCGGGCAGAGCCACTCCTCACTTCCCAGACGATGGGTTGCCGTTCAGAGACTCTATCCACTTCCCAGATGGTGGGTGGTCTGGCAGAGGTGCTTATCACTTCCTGCACTGTGGCAGGCTACAGAGGCACTCACGTCCCAGACGTGGCAGCCGGGCAGAGGCGGCCCTGACTTCTTCCGAAGGGGCGTGCAGTCGTGAGCCGCCTCACCAAGAGACAGGGCGGCCGGGCAGAGGTCTCCTCACCCAGACGGGGCTGCCAGGCAGAGGCGCCTCACCTCCCAGACGACAGTAGCCCGCAGAGAGGAGGTGCTCTCACCTCCCAGACGACATGGGTGGCTAGGCACAGGCTACCCAAACTTCTTTCCGGATGGGGCTGCCTGGGCAGATGCCATCTCACTTCTTCCCGACGGGTGCCCGGCAGAAGGCCTCACTTATCCTGACGGGCTGCCGCAGAGGTGCTCCTCACTTCCCAGATACGGCCGACAGACGCCCTCACTCCCAGACGGGCAGCCGGGTAGAGGCGCTCCTCACTTCTTCTCAGACGGGGTGGCCGGGCAGAGGCACCCCTCACTTCCTTCCAGACGGTGTGGCAGGGCAGAGGAGCTCCTCACTTCCTCCCTGATGTGGCGGCTGGTCAGAGGTGCTCCTCACCTCCCAGGACGCATGGGTGCAAGTGTCCAGGTGGCAGATGCGCTCCTCCCCTTCCCCAGGACAGGGATGTCCGGGGAGAGGCCCTCACTCTGAGACGCATGGGTGGTCGGCAGAGGTGTCTCTACTCCCAGATGAGGCGGCCGGGCACAGGCGGTCCTCACTTGGCAGATCCATGGGTGGTCGTGGGCAGAGGGAGGTCCTCTTTTTTCCCAGACAATAAGTGGCAGGGCAGAGGCGCCCTCATTTCCCAGGACGGTGGCAGAATGCTTCCTGCCCAGACTGGGCGGCTGGGCAGAGGCGCCCTCACCTCCCATAATGGCTGGGTTGCCAGGTAGAGAAGGGCCATAACCACCCAGGCTGGGAAGGGGTGGCCGGGCAGAGGAGCCCCCACTCCCAGATGAGGGTGGCCGGGCAGAGGCGCCCTCAACTCCTGTGACAGCGCCAGGAGGCCTCCTCACTTCCCAGTCGGTGGAGCCTGGCAGAGGCTCACTCAAAGATCAAGTGCCGACAGAGTGACTCCTCCCTCTTCCTTCTTCCCGGACGGGCCGGCAGAGGCACCTCACTTCTTCCCGACGGAGCAGGTCAGAGACGCCCTCACTTCTTCCTGAAGGTGCGTCGGGCAGAGCCTCCCAGCCCCTCCCAGATTGGGCAGCCTGGCAGAGACACTCCTCACCTCCCAGGCACAGGCTGCGCGAGTGCACTCCACACCCCTTCCAGACGGGGCAGCCGAGGCCATCACCTCTTCCGGACGGGCAGCCGGACAGAGGCGCCCAACCCAAGGCGCATAGTGGGATGGGGCAGATGTGTCTCCCCAAATCTCGGCCAAGGCCGGGCAGAAGCGCTCCTCACTTCCCAGACGGTACAGCCGGGCAGAAGCGCAACTCACTTCCCAGACAATGGGTGGCCGGGCAGAGGTAGCGCCCCTACCTCTCCCTCTAGGACGGGTGGCCGGGCAGATGCCTCCCCACTTCCCAGACGCATGGGTGGTCCGGCAGAGGCGCACGTCACTTCCCAGAGGGTGGGTGGCCAAGAGGCGCTGCTCAGAAGATGGTGGGTCAGCAGAGGCACCTCCCTGCCCAGGAATGGCATTACACAGGCGCCCTCGTCTCCCAGACCCAGACGGGTGGCTGGGAAGAGGAGCTCACCTCCTGAGGGTGGGGCTTGTCGGGGTAGAGTCAGCACACCTCCCAGACGATGGGTGCCCGGGAAGAGGCGCCTCCCCACTTCCCAGACAGAGGTCTCACAGAGTTGCCCCTCACCCCAGACAGGGCTGCCAGAGGGCGCCTCCTCAAATCCCAGGGGTGGGTGGCCGCCTGGTGCACACCCTCCCAGACAATGGGTAAATGGGCAGGCACTCACCTCCCAGACGGTGGGTGGTCGGGCCGGTGGGGCGCCCTCACTTCCCAAAAGAGGGTGGCCGGGTGAGGCGCCCCTCACCTCCCCGGATCGGGCGGCCGGGCAGAGGCGCCTCCTCACCCCTGCATGGTGCTGCAGGTGTGCTCTCACTCCAGACAGGGGGGGGGTGGACGGGGCAGAGGCTCACTTCAAGATGGTGCAGCCGGGTAGAGGCTACACCCTGCCCTGGGACGTTGGTGGTCAAGTAGAGGCGCCTCCTTCTCCCAGACGACGCTGGCCGGCAGAGGCTGCCAACACTTTCCAGACGATGGGTGGCAGGGCAGATGTGCTCCTCTGTCACAGACCTATGGTATTCCGGGTAGAGGTGCTCCTCCCAGAATGTGGGTGGTCGGGCAGAGGCACTCCTTACTTAGCAGACGGTGGGTACCCGGGCAGAAGCACTCCTAACTTCCCAGATGGGGCAGCCATGCAAAGCAGGCCCCACCTCCTAGATCTGGGCTGGGTCTTGCAGAGGCGCCTCCACACTCCCACAATGAAGGGTGGCCAGGCATAGGCCCACCTCCCAGAAGATGGGTGAAATGGCAGGAGGCTGCCTCACATCCCAGACGATGGTGGTCGGGCAGGTGCCTCCCATTTCACTGTGTCTGCAGGATATGCAGAGGTGCTCCCTACTCCCAGACGTTGGCTCAGTAGGCCAGCCGCCTCACCTCCCATATGGGCATGCCCTCAACCCCAGAGATCGTGGGCTGACGGGCAGAGGCAGCACCTGCCTGACTGGCACCCGGGCAGAGGGCCCTCATTTCCACGCTGGATGGTGGCTGGGCACAGGGGCTTCCTCACTCCCAGACGCAGGCCAAGTGAGGCACCTCACTTCCCACACGGGTGGCCGGGCAGAGGCGCCTCCTCACTTCCCAGACGATGGTGGTCCGCAGAGTTACTCACTTCCCAGTTGGTGGTGAAGTCGGGCAGAGGCGCTGCTCACTTCCCAAGATGGGTGGCCGGGCAGAGGCGCTCCTCCTCACCAGACGTGGTGGCTCTGTTGGCCATGCCTCCCCTCAGTTCCCAGACTACGGGTGGCCGGGCAGAGGAGCTCCAACTCCCCAGAGGGTGGGTTGTCGGGCAGAGTCACTCTTCACTTCCCAGACGATGGGTGGCCGGGCAGAGGGCGCCCTCACCTACCTGACGCATGGGTGGCCGACAGAGGCCTCCTCACTCATCGGATCCATGGGGTGGCCGGGCAGAGGCGCCTCACTGCAGACGAGCAGAGTCGGGAGAAGCGCTCCTCACAACACAGACGGGACTGCTGGGCGGAAGCGCTCCTAAATTCCCAGACGGTGTGTGGCCGGGCAGAGGGGCTCCTCACTTCTCAGACGTTGGGTGGCCGGGTAGAGTCCTCCTCACCCCAGACTATGGGTTGTCAGTCAGGATGCGCCTCCTCACTTCCCAGACGCCGGGCAGAGATGCTCTCACGTTCCAGACATTGGCTGGCCAGGCAGAGGCCCTCCTAACTTCCCAGGCGGTGGGTGGCCGGGCAGAGGCGCTCCTCACTTCCCAGACGGGGCGGCCAGGCAGAGGCAATCCCCACCTCACAGATGGGGTGGCCGGGCAGAGATGCTCCTAAATTCCCAGACAGTGGGTGGCCAGGCAGTTGCGCTCCTCACTTCCCAGATAGTGGGTGGCTCAAGGAGGCGCCTCACTCCCAGACTGTGGGTGGCCAGGCAGAAGGGCCTCCCTCACTCCCCAGATCAAGGCCAGGCAGAGGGGCTCACATCCCAGACGCAGCAGCCTGCGAGTTCTCCTCACTTCCCAGACGGGTGGCTGACAGAGGCCCTCACCTCCGAGACTACGGGTGCCCGGGCAGAGGCGCCTCACTTCCCAGACATGATGGACGGGAAGAGGTGCTCCTCATCTCGGTGACGACGGTGGTCGGGCAGGAGGCGCTTCCTCCTCACTTCCCAGACGGGCGGTGCCGGCAGAGGGCGGTCCTCACCCTCCCCAGACGCTAGTGGCCGGGCAGAGCCCGCTTTTCCCAGACAATGGGTGGCCGGGCAGAGGCTCCTCATTTCCCCCAGATGACAGTGCCGCAGCAGGCTCTCCTCCTCACCTCCCTAAACGGGCGGTCGGCAGAGGCCGCTCACCACAGATGCAGGGTGGTCGGGCAGAGGCGCCTCACTGCCTAGATGGGCGAAGCTGGCAGAGGCGCCTCACCTCCCCATATGATGGTGGGCAGGAATAGCGCTGCTCACCCCAGACGATGGGTGGCCGGGCAGAGGCGCCTCCTCATTTCAGATGATACAGGTGGTTGGCAGAGGCGCCTCCTCAACTCTAGACACAGCGACCAGCAGAGGGCGTACCTCACTTCCTGACGGTGGCTTCGGCAGAGGGCGCTTCCCACTCCTCCCAGACAGGGGCGGGTAGAGAGAGGCGCACTTCTTCCCCGGACGGTATGCCGGCAGAGGCGCCTTCCTCACTTATTCCCTCGATGGAGTAGTTGGTCGTGAGACGCCCCTTACCTTCCGGAAGCGTCGGGCAGAGGTACCACTTCTTCCCCGGATGAGGCAGTGGGGCGTATACCCCTACCTCCCCAGGCGAAGGGTTGTCAGCCTAGGCGCCCTCACACTTCTTCCCAGACGGGGCAGCCGGGCAGAGGCGCTACTCTATTCTTCCTGGACGGGGCAGCCGGACAGAGGCGCTCCTCACCTCTCAGGTGATGGGTGGACGGGCAGATGCGCTACTCAACACCCAGACGGGGCGGCCGGGCAGAGGCGCTCCTCACTTCCCAGACGGGATGGTCGGGCAGAGGCGCTCCTCACTTCCCAGATGGGGCGGCCGTGGGTGAGGCGCCTCACCCCCTGGCTGGGTGGTCGGCAGAGGCGCTCGTCACCACCCAGACGATCGGTGGATGGGGAGAGGCGCTCCTCAGCTCCCCCCATCATGGGTGGCTGGGCCAGAGGCCTCCCTCCCAGACGGGCGGCCGGGCAGCCCCTCATCCCCAGAAGATGGGTGGCTGGGCAGATGCGCTCCTCACATCCCAGAAGATGGGTGGCCCGGCAGAGGCGCTCCACACCTCCCAGACTGTGGGTGGTCGGGCAGAGGTGCTCCTCACTTCCCCGATGTTGGGTGTCCGGGCAGAGGTGGCTCCTCACTTCCCAGACAT